>SKCR01038455.1:0-61987 GCA_019454045.1 Zanthoxylum bungeanum | reverse complement strand
TTTTAAAGACTTTTGATAAAGGTGAATCCTCCAAAACTCCCGTTTTAAAACAAAATGCTTATGATCTTACTCAGATCCTAAGTAATTTTTATAAGAAGCCTTCAAGGCCTTATAAAAAGCCCAATAGGAAACCTCAAACTTCTAAGAATAAAACCTCTTTCAACTACAAAGAAGCAACTTGTTATAAATGTGGAAAGAAAGGTCATACTGCGAAGTATTACAGAATGAACAAAAAACTTCATGAGCTTGATCTCAGTGAAGAAATCCTTTCCAAAATAACAAATTTGCTTATTGATACTTCTGATTCTGAGTTTTCCCTAACAGGAAACTCTGAACCTTTACAGGTAGATGAGTTAATTGACTCTGATATCTCAGATCAAAGCGATAGTGATTCTAGCACAGAATCCTACTTAAAGAATAAAAAACTTAATGTTTTGACTAAAGACCAAGAAACTTTTCTTGAAATTGGAAAACATATTTCAAACCCCGATTTACAAAAAGAATATCTTGATCCAGACCCAGGGTAAGAAAAATTTTGTACAGAAACAGAAGAAAGGAGGAAATCTTTTTTCTGTAGCAGAAGGGACATAATGGGCTTTAAAAAGGTTTAGACAAGCTTTGGCATTTGGGGTAAGAATATCTGGGCTTGGCCCATAATAGTTCCACCAGTGCTGGAACCAATTTGGAAGGCTTTCAATAGTTATTTTTGAATTAAAGAAAAATAACCATGAGTGGCTTTTCTTTGGATTTTGGATAAGGAATGTATTAAACCAAGCTTGTTGATAATCCCAATAAGAGAAAGACAAGCAGTGATTTAATCTAATTTGAAAATTGGCGGGAAAGACTTTAGGGGTATGTAAGGGTTCTCCCCATTTTTTTGGAGAAATGACTTTAAGGATGGTTGCTGTTGAGTAAGCAGGCTCAGAATGAGCATCAGAGAGATAAAAATGCTTGAATTTCACTGATTCAGTGAATTCAAGGATGTTTTGGTAAAAGGATTGGGGTTTTGAAAAATCCCATGGTTTGAAAAACCAACCCTTTGGAAAAAACTTTGAAAGAGTGACAAATGGATCAGTATTATAAAACCCATCTTCAACGGATAAAATATTTTGTTGATAAGTTTTATGACACCAGTCCGATCTTTGGGAAGGTTTTTGAGAGATAATTTGGGAAGATGAACTTCCACTTAAAACAATTTCCTTTTGTGAATTTCTTTAGAAGGTTCTTTTGATTTTGAAAAACTTTGTAAAGCAAGTAATAGTTCAGGGGATTTAGAAATGGATTCAATCCATTCTTTTACCTGATCTTGAGAAGTAACAACTTTGGATGAAGAAGATTCTTCTTCTTGGATTGTATCAACCCAAGATTTTATAGGGATGCCAGATTCTAGCTTTGGAATAGGTGGAGGAGACTGAGATTCTTTGTAAGTGCCTGTGATGGCTAAGGTGTTTTGGACAGCTGGTTCTTTAAGTTTGGCTTTGCCAGTATCTTTCTTTTTGGGTGGCATTATCTGTTTTGGAGAAATTCTCTGGTTAGGAAATCAGGAATAGAATTTTTATCACCTTTAATAAATTCAATTTCGAAATCAAAAATACTCAAAATGGCTTGCCATCGTGCAAAAATCTGTTTAGATGCAATGTTTTGAACATCTTTTTCTAAAACATGTTTTGTAGCTTTACAATCAATTCTAAGTAAAAATTTTTGATTTAATAAATCACTTTGAAACTTAGAAACGCATAAAACAATAGATAAAATTTCTTTTTTAATAGTAGAGTAATTTTTCTGACAATCATTCCAATGAGCAGAAACATATTGTACTATTTTTTCTTTACCATTTTCTACTTGTTTAAGGATGCCACCATAACCCAAATCAGAGGCATCAGTCTCAACAACCTTAGGTAAACTAGGGTTAGCTAAGTATAAACAAGGAATTTCTTTAACAGTATCTTTAATTAGTTTAACAGCTTTAGTATGCTCATCAGTCCAAGGGACATGAACCTTTTTTAACCTATCATGTAAAGGCTTTGCAATCCTATTAATATTAGGACAAAAGTCTAGGACGTAATTTAAACTTCCTAAAAATCTTTGTAGCTGAGTTTTATCTGTGATTTTATCAGGGAATTTATCAGCAAAAGCTAAGGATCTTTCTATAGGGGTGATTGTTCCTTTGGAAATGTAATGACCTAGGAACCTAACTTTAGTTTGGAATAAAGAAATCTTTGAACTAGAGACAGCTAAACCAGCTTTTCTAGTGGCATAATAGAAGGTTTTTAAATGCTTGAAGTGTTGATCAATATCATTAGAAAAGATCAAAACATCATCAATATAAACAATGCAAAAATCTGAATAAGGGTTATAAATGTCATTCATAATCCTTTGGAATTCAGAATGTGCATTCTTTAAACCAAAAGGCATAACTGTCCATTCATATTGACCAAATGGAACAGTAAACGCAGTCTTATAACGGTCTTTAGGATGAATTTGAATTTGCCAAAAACCAGACTTCATATCAAATTTAGAAAATATGAAAGCAGAGTGTAGTTTTTGAAGCAAATCTTTCTTATTAGGTATGGGGTACCTAATCCATTTAAGGGCTTTATTTAAAGGTTTGTAATTGATAACGAGTCTAGGTGTTCCTCTTTCTATTTCAGAATTTTTATTCACATAGAAAGCGGCACAAGACCAATGAGACCTTGACTTAACAATTAAACCTTTTGACTCTAAATCTTTTAACTCATTTCTACAGTGTTTTTCTAAATCCATATTCATTTGAATAGGTCTAGCTTTAGTAGGAATTTGTCTTTCATCAAAAGAAGATTCATAAGGGAGATCTATCAAATGTTGCTTTCTATTCCAAAAAGCAGAAGGTAGATCAGCACAGATTTCTTTTTCAATTAACACTTTAAAATCATTAATTTTTTGTTTTACAAAATCAGTTTGTAATTGCATTTCAAGTCTTTCAATATTCAAATCTTTTTTTAAAAAGAGTAAGTCATTTTGTTTTTTCTTTAATAAAACATTGACTTGGTTTTGGTAAACAGAACAGGCTTTGACAATATTTAAATTTCTAGTTTTGGGTTTTTCAATAAAAGAAAACTTTAATTTTTTGTTCTTAACTTTAAAAGTTATACCATCATAGTCAACGGTATAAGGGGTAATGAGGTTTATGAAAGGAGTTCCTAAAATAACAGCATGATGTATATCATTAGTTAAAAGAAAAGAAGTCCTAAATTCAAAACCATCATTAGGAATTGAAGCTTCAACTTTGGAAGAAATCTTTAACTTTGAATTGTTTGCGGTAGAAAGTCTTTCATGAGTTTTTTTATGAAATCTATTTGGAATAATAATTTCTTTTATACAATTTAAGTCAGCACCTGTGTCAAACAAGGCGACTGTGTCAATTTGGAAATCTGATGAGAGGATTAAAGTAATCCAAATCAAATATTTTCTTGTTGTCACTTGTTTTAGAACGAAAAGAAAATCATTTGGAAGAGGTTCGATACAATCAAGATTTTGAATCTCAGTTTCATCATTTTCAGAGTCTTTATCTTTTTCAGAATTGTCAACAAGTTGACTTTTTAGAAGAAGCTGAATAGTTTCAGAATCAGTTCTTTGTTTTTCTTTTAAATCTTTTATTTCAAACTTTATTTCTTGAATTTCTTTCTGAAGATCTTGAACACTGGGTGTGTCTTTTTTATTTTTCTTTTTACTTAGGATCTGAGTAAGATCATAAGCATTTTGTTTTAAAACGAGAGTTTTGGAGGATTCACTTTTATCAAAAGTCTTTAAAAGTTTATCAAGATATTATTTTTGTAAATCGGGGTTTGAAATATGTTTTAAATGGCACAGAATCCTACATAAACATACAATGATCAAAAGACTGTAAAAACACAAAATTTTAATAAGGCCGAAGGGAAACAAACACAGTACAAATCTGGATCCCAGAAATGGTGCTCTGAGTGAAGGAGGGAGAAGAGAAAGTACAACTGAGGGGAGAGATCTGGTCTCTATGCCTCAGAGGAGTAGTAACAATTTAAATGGCAGATCTGATATAATTATCAGTCTGCAAGCATGCTTTGAAATTTTAAAGCTTTAAATAAAATAAACTACTTTTATTATTATAAGTTAAATGCTTACATTTCTTTGTAAAGAACTGATATTAAAACTAATTGTAGAAGAAAGGTTTTAGAGAATGGAGATGGGAAGAGTTCTAAGGGAAAATTTGGAAAAAAAAGAAGGACCTCTTCCTCTGAAGGTAAATGGGAACTATATACCCAAGGTCCAACCACTAAAATTATTACAACTTTGAAAAGCGAGATGCTCTCAATAATTACAGTGACTAAAACTTTGAAAATTATTACAACTTTTGAAAAAGCAAGATGCTTTGAATTATTACAATGACTTTAATCAAATCGTGCTTTGAAAATTGCTTTCTTCACATGGAGCAGGAGACTTCACATGGCTTTGTTGAAAAAGCAAGATGCTTTGAATCCTTCACGTGGTGTAATAGTGAAAGTTGTTGGAATAATATTTTGCTTTAAGACTTTTGCACCGAAATAACACAAACTGGACTCCACAGTTTTTTTCTCGTGAAGAGAATAGTGAGTGAAGGGAATCCAAGAAATTAAAATTTCTTTTTTTTTTTATTTTAAAGTGGAGAAAATACCGAAACAATCATCTTCGTTATCATCTCCGAGGGAAATAAAAGGCTGTGGTTCCTCACCACTTGATGAGCTGGCAGCTGAAGATGCCGGTCTAGTAGCAAGGAGCTGTTGCATGATTTGGAAATGTTCCTCTTCTGATTTGGCACCTGCAAGGAGAGACTAGGCCGAGGACTTTTGAGAGAGGAAAGTGCTTTGGGCTTTAATTTCTTCAATGTTGGATTTTATGTGGCCTTTTGCACAGAGCCATTGCTGTACCATGTGTTGGGACAGTTTGGACTGTTCATCGAATTTGGACCACCATTTGACTTTAAAAGTTCTTTGAATAATCAATTGGGCTTCGTGAGTGTGGAATTGAAGACTCCACATCCAGACCCAAGGTAAGAAAAATTTTGTACAGAAACAGAAGAAAGGAGGGAATCTTTTTTCTGTAGCAGAAGGGACATAATGGGCTTTAAAAAGGTTTAGACAAGCTTTGGCATTTGGGGTAAGAATATCTAGGTTTGGCCCATAATAGTTCCACCAGTGCTGGAACCAATTTGGAAGGCTTTCAATAGTTATTTTTGAATTAAAGAAAAATAACCATGAGTGGAGTGTGGATAAGTTTTATGACACCAGTCCGATCTTTGGGAAGGTTTTTGAGAGATAATTTGGGAAGATGAACTTCCACTTAAAACAATTTCCTTTTGTGAAAATGGAGTTTCTTTTGAAATTGGTTTTTGAATTTCTTTAGAAGGTTCTTTTGATTTTGAAAAACTTTGTAAAGCAAGTAATAGTTCAGGGGATTTAGAAATGGATTCAATCCATTCTTTTACATGATCTTGAGAAGTAACAACTTTGGATGAAGAAGATTCTTCTTCTTGGATTGTATCAACCCAAGATTTTATAGGGATGCCAGATTCTAGCTTTGGAATAGGTGGAGGAGACTGGGATTCTTTGTAAGTGCCTGTGAGGCTAAGGTGCTTTGGACAGCTGGTTCTTTAAGTTTGGCTTTGCCAGTATCTTTCTTTTTGGGTGGCATTATCTGTTTTGGAGAAATTCTCTGATTAGGAAATCAGGAATAGAATTTTTATCACCTTTAATAAATTCAATTTCGAAATCAAAAATACTCAAAATGGCTTGCCATCGTGCAAAAATCTGTTTAGATGTCACGTGGTGTAATAGTGAAAGTTGTTGGAAATGGTGAAGAGGATATATATATATATATTTTTTCATACTCAAATCGATATTACATTTTTTTAGTTTTCATCCTCAACTGATGATATTATGGACAATTAGTTTGTAACAAGACAATCAGTTTGTCTTCAATACTCCACCTCAATTTGTTGATTTTAAATATAAATGAAGAGTTTTGTTTAGAGTTATAGCCACATAAAACTATATACTGCTAGTCCAGATCAAGATTATTTGCCCATGATAAGTTAACCAAATGACAAAACTGATAGATAATATTATACTTATATATAATTTGTATTTCAAATGATTATTACCAATAATTGCTTGATATATAATAGGTGTTTTTTTATTTTAGTTTCATCATTAATGTCATAATATATTCCCAAACAGTGTGGTTTGATAGTGTAGGGTTCAGGATTTCATCTTGAGGTCCTGATTTCGATTACAGAGAGTCTGTTTCTTGTAAAAGCATGAGACAATTGGAGATATTATCTATTCCGCTTAAGCCCGAAAAATGGTGGTTTGGCGGTGAGATTTTCAACGATTCTAAAAAAAAAAAATGATAATATGATACCTCCTATCATGGTGAGACTTCATATGTCACATTATCTGAGATATAAATTATATATTCCAATTATGTATGTGGAGCATTATTATTTTTAAAATTTTAATAAGAATATATAGCATCATTAGAACTATGATTTTTAGAGGGGTAGTTTAAAAAGATCAAAATTATAAGGCTATTGTGGAAAATATTAAAATAAAATGAAGTAATTTGAAAACTTTCAAAATTATAAGGGCAGATTTAATATTATACAGAGAAAAATAAAATTGGTGTATGTAATTACCAAAATGGACCCAGACATGTTACGTGATGGATATATATAAAAGATAAAATCATCTCGTATCAAATTCGAAATTGGTCTGGATGAGTTAGGATTTGTTAATTATAATCTCATCCCAAATCATATTTTGATTTTTGAATCGAGACGAAAAATCATTTTAAATTTTAATCATAATTCTGAATAATTTTTATTCGAAACAAAAATTTATCTCGAAAGTCTAAATTCCTATGGTTATCAAATTTTTTAATGAATATGAAAAATCTTTATGAATTTCATATAAAACGGTATAAGATGATCAATATTCAGAATATTTTGACATCTTAATAATATCAAGGTAATAAATCATGTGATGTTTTTGAAGCAACGAAGAAAGTTTATTTTTTATTTTTTGTTTTTTATTTGGTTGAAAAAGCTAGTGCCGTGGTTCATAGAGAATTAATTAATGCATAGCAATGCAATAGCTGTTAATGGCTGACTGAATAATATCAAATCTGACTTTTATTTCCTCATTTAAGTTTTTTTTCCAAACATTTTGAAATTTTATTATCAAATCATCCGATTTGGATTTAAACTATAACATCCCCGATCTGGGAGATGTTACCGGCATGAGATAGCAGTACTAGCTAAGGGTGGCAGTTTAGCCTGCCGCCCGGCCTGGCCCGGTAAGCCCGGCCCTGCCCGGGAGGCGAAAGTCCCGGGCTGGGCCTTAAAATGAAAGCCCGGCTCGGGCTCGGGCAAGGCCTTCCAACCAAAATAAATATATATATAAAAAATATATATATATTAATATGTTTGTATCATTTTTATTTATTTTTAGCATTTAAATTGTTAATTTATTAATGAAACTTGTAATTTATTTATAATTAGTCTTTGTATATAGTGTAAATATATTTTATATTTGTATATATTTTTAATTTTTTTTTTAAATTCGGGCCCAAAAAAAGCCCGGGCCCGAGCCCAGCCCGAGTCGGGCCGGCCCGGAAGACACCCGGGCCGGGCTTTTCCCGGGTCCGGGCTTGTCAAAGCCCGGGCCCGGCCCGTTGCCACCCGTAGTACTAGCCCCATAAGCCTCTGACTTCCTAACTGTATTCTAAGCTATTCAAATGCAATGCCATGCATGGAGACCATAACTCGACTGAACAATACAAAATACTTTTACTTTAATTAACTATGTATTCAAAATATCATTTTCTTACAACTCTTTAATGGATACCTATACAAACTTGTATGACACTATCGAATGCATACGACTACTTTGACTTTGAACTGGACTCTTATGCTCTATTACTTTGTACTGGTGGACTTCATCCCTAATGATTGCATCGGTATCCGTCCTCCCGAGCTTGCCCTCCGAGTAACATGCAAGATATAGAAACTGAAGTGGGGGTTAGATCGCTATACAATCTAAGTGAGTGGACATGAATCTGAAAATCTCAAAGTAAAACATGAAGTCTTTAAAAACTAAAACTTTGCAAAAAAAAAAAAAAAAAAAAAACCACTTCATATAAAATCTCTTTACAAAATCTGAACTTTCTGAAAAATAACTTTGAATCTCTGGTTTCTGAAAATTATATCTGAAATCTTGTTTCTGAAAAATATTTATTAAAATCTGATTTCTGAAAACTATATACTGAAGGTCTGAAACTTGTGTACTGAAAATCTGAAATCTGAAAACTCTTTCTTATACTTCACTATAAAATCGTCTTTCTAAATTCTTTTCTAAAAACTGAAAATTGAAATTTTTTTTTTTGAAAACAGAATCTTCGCCCGTAGGCACATCTCCGCCCGTAGGCGCATCTCCGCCTGAAGGCGCATCTCCGCCCGTAGGAGCATCTCCGCCCAGGAATGTACCATTTGAGCGCTGAGGATCTAGGAGCGTCCCCCCAGTCTTCAACATGTGCACATGCTCTCTGTATCCGTCAATTCCATTTGTATCTCATGTTACATACTGGGGTAAGTTTTTACCCCATACCCTGAAAAATCATAAACTCATGCTCTAAAACCTTTTGTCTAAAACATAACTAAAATATTACTAAAACATAACTTTAAAACATAAATTCAATAATAAAAGAAATCTAAAAGAATAAGTCTGATATTAAAACTTAAAACTTGATAAATAAAACCAGTTTAAAGAAATGAGGTCCACTCACAGATTTGGGCTTGACGGTGTCTTTTCAATGTGTCGACGGTGGTTGCGAGTCCTGACATTGATCTATAAGAATAAAGGGATTGTTAGAACAAAGAAATATTTAATGAACTTAGAAGAATATATGAATCATAATTTTCCAGGTTTTGGGTCAGATTTGGAATTTTTCTGGGAGCAATTGGTAAGGAATTTGGATCTGAAAATTTTATGAATGAATCCCCTAAGAGTCTACTTTACCCCAAATTTTACAGATCTTGATTTCGATTCCTGGAACTCCATAAATAAACTGATTTCTACCAGCTATTCAGTAGGCACAGAATCAGATAAGTCCCTGCTGATCACTCCAATTCGAAACTCCGCCAAAAATTCTTATTAAGTCCCTGCTGATCACTCCAATTCGAAACTTCGCCAAAAATTCTTATTAAGTCCCATGGTTCTGAATTTTTTATATACTGACGGCTCATCGTTTGGACACTCGAAACTGATTTTAAAAATCCAAAACCGAGCCTAGGTCATTAGGTCACAGGTGCAGAATTTACTGCCGATCAGTTGATTTGGAGATTTTTCTACGTTAGCGTCTTAAGTCCAAAAATTCTAATTTTTGGATATGTTACTACCATATGTGTCTAGTTTACCTAAAACTTTACGGATCTTGATTTAGACCTATATAACTCAACATAGAAGTATGTCATCATAGGTTACTCATGTAAGACATAAACTGAAACATCTGCAAGGTAGTCACTTTGTAAAATTCGGCATAAATTCATCTTTGATCTAAAAATTTATATTTTTAGACATGTTAGACCCTATCATGTCTAGTCTATGTAAAATTTTACGGTATATCAATCGGAGGCATAAAACTCAAGTTATAAATGAAATACCAAAATCTGTCAAAATGTACTGGCACCGAACTTACTACCCTATTTCATTAGCTCACTTCCTAACTTTAACTATCAAACTCAGCCATGATTCCATACACTATAATACGTTAATAAAACATCTTTATGCTTGAAATAAAATCCATAATAAGTCCCCCTAACTGCAAAATCCAACATCATAAACTAAGACTCACTGCATTTCGGTGCACAAATACATCATCAACTTCATCTTAATCATCATCACTACAACAATCAATTCCCAATCTATTCCATATACTTAAATTATTTAAACCCATTTTAACACTTTAATTCTATATATCTAACTTAGCAAATTGGGGTAATTTTCTACAATCACCATTCTTCTTAGCATAACTATCACCCACTCATCATCATTTATAATTCAATCCATTACCATGCTTATCAAAGCTCAAAAACTCAAAGAATACAATTTGGGTCAGGTAAATCTTCCCTCACTTCTTTTCTTTTTTGTGAATTCCCTTCATTTTTAAAGATGCCATGCCCACCCATGCTTCATTTCCTTTCTTTTTTTCCCTTCTTCTTTCTTCTTCTCTTTCTTCTCTTTTCTTCTTCCTTCTCTCCTCACGGTTTCTTCTTTTCTTTCTCCCTTCAATTTCGTTTTTCTTTTCTTGAATTAGTAAATAATGATCTATTTATATAATGGGGTCAAAAGATATTTTGCATTTGAAGAAATGTGTAGATCTATTTACAACTACACGGAAGTTGTAGGTCTCGGTCTAAGCTTTCAGAAGATATAAAATTCATAAAAATCGGAGATCATATGAAAAAGTTATGCCCAAAATACTATGGGCGGTCCAAAATAAATACGGTACAGTTCCTTCCCGGGACTTCGAGAAGTTTACCGATCGTCTCAAAATTCATTTTTATAGATATGCTTGGGTCCCATCAAAATTTATTTTACATGTCTTTACTTCGTACGTGTCGGTATTACTGTAGGCAGTAGTAAGAACTACCGGTCGATTCATAAACGTAATAGATAAAATCTCCAATTGTTCTAAATTCTTACAAAAAATATATCTACCGAATTCGAACTCAAAACTTGATAACCAAATCATAAATTTTTGGCCACCAAAACCACACCAATTAGGGCCATTTAAAGTTTTTTTCACCGTATAAAGTGGGCAAATTCAAAACATACTTCAATTCATTATTGATAAAAGTTTTATGTTGATTTTTTAATAAATTATTATTATAGTTATTAAATAAAAAATTTATATTTAATTGAATCTTAATTCTTTACAAACATAGGGCCTGTATTTTATACATGTTAAATATATATTTTAGGTATTGATCTTGTAAATACTTCAAAACTTGTCGGTTTTATAGACTAAATGAGACAATCGATTTACTAACACTTAATATATTTATGTATTATTCATTTATCTACACAATGAATACTAAAAAAATTCATGAAATAAAAACTTATAGAAATTATTCTAAAAAAAATAACAAATAATAATAGACCCAAAATCCAAAAAAATAGTTAGGTTTTGTGTGCGGCTGTTATTTAGATTTTTTATTTTAAAAAGATATTATATTTTTATATTGTATAATAGATTTTTTTATTTTAATTATTTATGATTTTAATTTTATAATATAATAATTTAAATGATAATTGTAGAGATTGTGTGACACATATGTTTTTTTTTAATAGTTGAATATAATAGATAATAAAAAAAATTAATTATAGAGATTAGTAACACACTTAAAAAGTGATTTTTTACTCCCAAGTATAAGAATGTCGAAGTAATAAAATAACCCGGTAAGTTCGGGATCGATCCACATGAAATAGATTTAATATGATAAAAAATAATTCAACTAATAAAATAATAATAAAAAAATAAAATACTAAGGTTAGGAGATCCACTATTGATATTTCAAATATAAAATAATTTTTACTTTTCATAAAATATAAATTATAATTATTTATCAATCAATTTATTTCATAATTATCATGTATTAATTATGCCAACACATGTGATCCATCATGTTGATAATTAGTCTTGCCAATGTACTAAATATGTCAAAATATATAAAATCAACCATAAAGAAGGTGATAACATTTGTCTATAACAAGTCCAGTTAGGTACTCAATTATCTCAAATATATAAACCAGCCATGAAGACAGTACCGTATTACCTATAATTAATCCAGGTCTTTAATAGTCTACTCTCTCTCATTTATAGGATTCAAATATAATCTATGTCAATCGGTGACTGTTTACAAGAGTCATAAATAAGCTGGAAAGAGTATGAATTTTATTTGGATAAATTATCATAATTTATAAAACATAATAAAAATAAAAATTACATATAGTTTCATACTACTAGCTTCACATTTTACCCCAGCATTATAAAACTAGCAGAACAAGATATAAATAAATACAATCATAATTTTATTAATAAAAAATAAAAAATAAAAAAATACACACAAAAGCTTATCCCATAAAATCTCATAGAGACCTGTGAAAATTTGTTGAAGAACTCAGATGCTGAACACCTATATTTATAGAGGATGCTCAACATCTTCCAACATAATGCAATTCATTTATATTATTGCTGACAATTTGCATAAATCATCCACCATATTTGGTGGGTATTTATTTTATTTTGTTTTTTGTTTTTTTTACTCTTTGGCTTTTTTGTTTTGTTTTTTTTTTTGTATTTTTTTCTTTTATATATTTATATAAAACACATGTGTAGTTAAATACATCATAAGCTCATTTTGTCGTCAATCGAAATACGGTGAATGTTTTCCAAGTCCAATTTCTGAGTCTTGGAATTCGGATTTCAAGTCCATTTTCCTGTTGAGCATCCAAAATATTATTTTACCTACACAATAAAAATATATAAAACATAAATTTAATTGTTATTTCACAAATATTCACTATAAAATATACTTTTTTATTATCTCCATCGACATGATATAATTATCCGTTTCGAGTAATCGTGAGAGCGATTGAGCTCACATTCCCACACAAATTTCTTCTCATAGGAAATCCAATCAATATGTGTTGGCGAAGAAAATCGTCCTAGGACGAACGAGCCAATAAGGGACAAAAAGCAATTATAGCGAAACAGTTCCACACCACATAATAATTTGCAATCAAGATGACGAAAGGAAGAGCGGTCAGAACGATTACCATGCGTTGCAGTTGATCCCACGACCTAGCAGTTAGGCCGCAACCACCCACGATCTGACAGTTTTCACGCAGAACGCAGCAGATAGATGCATGATCCATCAGTTACAGGAACTCAACAGTCAGATATATGATCCAGCAATTGTAAGCATGAAACGTGGAAGGTCATGAACCAAGAAAAGTGAAACCGTCCAAGTAGTTAACGGAGGCTCGCTATAAAAAGCTCAAGCGTGGGAAGAAGAAAAGAAAGAATAAAATGAAGACTCGCTATGAGTATTTTATTTTTTATTTTCGTAGCTTTGTAATCCATGGACTGTAACTTGTGTGCTTGTGTTCCTTGGAGGTTTATTCACTTAATCAAACACCTTTTCCAGGGACTTTATCTCAGAAGGTTTGAACCTTACACGCTCTTTGACAAAAAATTATGCAAACATTTTTTGGAGACCAGGTGGGAGACTTGGTGTAAAAAATGGAAATGCCTCCAAAAAGAAACACTCAGATCGCGGAAGCTAACCGATATGACACTATGCGAGAGTTCAGCCCTAACGCGGTTCACTCATTGTTCGCCGTGTTCACCCAAGATGTTGTCGAACAAGTTAGGCTTTAAAATGCTCACATCATAGATAAGTTTAATTGGCTAGTAACTTGCATTACGAAAACATGGCCAAACACCTAAGCTCATTGAATGGTTGATGGCCAAATGTGTAAATGGGGGGACAGCCTTACCGTAAACTACATCTCCTCATGTACCAAGCAGTCAAGAAGCTGGTCCAAGCAATGTCCCTCCGCTAGAGAGGGGAATAAGTCCTGGAAGCATTGGCCCACACTTAAGGCCAAACATGGTACAACAGAGCTTTTCAAGGTTCTTTCGCTTTCGGACATCGAGCAGTGTCCGTCATCCTCGGCCTATATGGGGCTCGTCTGAATCGGAGCTATGGTTTGGAGAAGGTTGCTTCCGTTTAACTTGTTTGGATTTTTTTGATCTGGCTTTCTCAATCGGCTTTTTGGACCCAGTTTCCTCGGAGGTTTTTGGGGAAAATGGATGCGGGAAAAAACCATAGCAGAAGGCAAAGAAAAAAGTCTCTCACGACCAGACTACCAAAAAACGGTCGAAGAGAGGATGGACAAATGTACAAGGGGAGAAAGGGGCGCATGAGAAAGAAAATAACAAAGAGGGAGACTCAGACAGACACTGCTCGATGTCCGAAAGCGAAAGAACCTTGAAAAGATCTGGTGAAGGATAAGGAGAATAAAATAACGAAAGGGGCCATCTTTGGACGAGGCCAAAATGGCGGGCAGCGAAGTTAGGAGAATACACCTCCACTCCAGCCTTACCATTGGCCCCAGTCAGAATGTCATGAGTCTGATCGCGACTGCATAAAAACTTACGCCATATGTGATTGACCGATTCATCCCCTTCCGACTCGTGAATGTCATGCACAAACGAAGGGCTATCACCCAAAGAAAATGAAAAGAAATATGAGATTCGAGTAAGTTTGTAGAAATACTCAAAAACAGTGTGCGGAAGAATGGATGTTGCCCAGCTTGGGCGAACAGAAGACCAGCATAAGGATACGAACGATTCGACTCAATTGAGCCGAAGACCAGAAAATAGGCCCTAAACCAAAGCTGGACGAGCCAAAGAGGTCCAGAGGCGATTGGCGATGCCCCAGACCGAAGCTATTTTTGAAGAACGGCCAACCCCCGGTAAATAGCGGGCAACAAGAAGGAAGCCAAGTCCAAACGATGACCGTTGGCAAGGTCCAACGAAATAGTGAGATAACCCGCCACTAGTTTTTGACTTGACACGCAAATGATATATTTACAGAGCCAGTAATGAAGGAAAGCAGTACGCTCTAACACCGAGACCGGACGGACCGATTCAAAGAAAAAACGAAAGAAAGCAGAATAGGAAGAGAATGACGAATTATCCATGGAAGGAGGAGGGAAACGAAAGGTAGTGCAAGCGGAAATGGTCGCGCTCAAAGGAGCCAACTCGGTCAAGGCACTGAGGTCATGAAGAGTAATGGTGAAAAGACCGGAGGGAAAGAGAAAGACTTTATAATCCGAATACCAAAAAAGTAGTGAAGTGGGGAACAGATTTCGGCAAAATGAGGTAAGATCAGAGAGAGCTCTATGAGAGAAAGCAGACGGGTGTCCTTGAAAAAAGTATGGGTCTCTGCATGCAACTTCATCTGTTTGAACCAGGTCTCAAACGAAGAGTCAGGTTTTGGCCAAGTACGGATGAGATTGGATTGGGCAAGAGAAGACACATTAAGGGGTTCAGAAAATGGAAGGCTGGAAATAGAAGGGAATAGCTGAGCCAAGGAAGCCGTGTCATCAACGAAAATGGGGCCTAGAGAGCATTGACCATAGTCTTCATTAAGGGTATGGATACCCAAAACACCCATAGAGGAGTCACCCAACGCCGTTTGATAATCACTGAAAGTGGAGATGGCCTTTTTGGAAGTAGAAGAATATGACGCCATTAGCAAAGGAAGTTGAGGGCACAAGAAAGGAAGATTTGCAAAGAAGTAGAAAGTAAAGTGATGACAAAAACAAGCCATGCCCTTATATAACAAAGGTGAAAAGTGCGCCATAGGATAGGTGTCACGACCTAATTTGGGGAAGAAAAAGAGCAGGAAATGAAAAGGGCGACGTTTGACATGATTTTTACGTTGGAGTGACGTAAAAAAGGCACATTAGTTGGAGAAATGATGAAAAGTGTTCGGAAGGTCGTGCATTTATTGAGGAAAGGATGGGCTCGGATAGGAAATGTAAAAGACGACCCTCGATACACGTAAATGATAGTAAAAGATAAGGCGAAAACCTGCAGGCCGAAGCCGATATATGGCCAATAGATACTGTCCTGCCTTTACCCAAATTGAGAAATTCGTCTTGATTTCATCGCGCGACTCAATCAAGACGAATTTGGGGGACAATTGTTGGAGAAGAAAATCGCCCTAGGACGAACGAACCAATAAGGAACGAAAAGCAATTAACGCGAACATGTTCCACACCACAAAACGATTTGCAATCAGGACGAAAGGAAGAGCTGTCAGGACGATTACCATGCATTGCAGTTGATCCCATGACCTAGCCGTTAGGCCGCAACCACCCACGATCTGACAGTTTTCACGCAGAACGCAGCAGATAGATGAATGATCCAGCAATTACAGGAACTCAGCAGTCAGATACATGATCGAGCAGTTGCAAGCATGAAACGTGGAAGGTCATGGACCAAGAAAAGCGAAACCGTCCAAGCAGTTAACGGATGCTCGCTATAAAAAGCTCAAGCGTGGGAAGAAGAAAAGAAAAAACAAAATGAAGACTCACTGTGATCATTTTATTTTTATTTTCGTAGATTTATAATCCGTAGACTATAACTTATGTGCTTGTGCCCCTTGGAGATTTATTCACTTAATCAAACTCCCCTTGCTGGGAATTTGTCTCAGGAGGTTTAAACCTTACACGCTCTTTAATAAAAAAATTATGCAAACAATATGAAAAGTGATTATGACGAACAAATTTCAAAGGAATGTGTGATAATTGTGCTGACTCCAACCTTTGCAAATCCCATTCGCCCTCTCAAATATCCAAAACGCACCTTCAGTATTATTATAACTTTGGTTGAAACGAAGTTTGGCAGATATTAATTAAATTTTTGATTAACCAGCCGGTTTATATCTTCCATTGACAATCCCATCGTGTACTTTGGCATATAACTTGCAATCTAGTAATTCTTTGGTGCAATATAGATATGAGTGAAGTGGTATCACCGATAAATTAATAAATGACATTAATGATTTAATACATATTTTTTAATATTTTAACATATATGATAATAAATTAATAGATTGTTGCACGAATAACAAGATACCTCTTGGATTTTCTCCTAGCAATCTCTCTGTATATAAAGCTCATTCCTCTTCCCTCTCACAAGACATCAACATTAAACTCGCTCTCTACAAACAATGGCAAAAGGAATGTCCTTAGTCAACCTTCTCATTGTTTTGAATATCATTATTTCCTCTCCTCTCCTCTCCTCTGCCATCTCCTCCTGTAACGGTCCTTGTAAAACCCTAAACGACTGCTCCGGCCAGCTCATTTGCATCAACGGAAAATGCAACGATGACCCAGATATCGGCACACACACTTGCACCGGAGGAGGCGGCGGCACCCCCACTACCCCCTCTCCGAACAACAATTGTCAGTCCTCCGGCACTTTGACTTGCAACGGAAAATCTTACCCGAAATACAAGTGTTCTCCTCCTGTTACATCATCTACTAAAGCTAACCTAACAAACAACGATTTTAGCGAAGGGGGTGATGGGGGAGGTCCATCGGAGTGCGATGAGAAGTACCATAACAACTCGGAACCCGTGGTGGCGCTATCAACTGGGTGGTACAATGGAGGGTCAAGGTGTGGGAAGATGATAAAGATTACAGCTAGTAATGGGAAGAGTGTGTTGGCGAAGGTGGTTGATGAATGTGACTCCATGAGAGGTTGTGATGCAGAGCATGCATATCAGCCACCTTGTAAGAATAATATTGTTGATGGATCTGATGCTGTGTGGAGTGCTTTGGGAATTGATAAGGACCTTGGTGTTGTTGATGTCAATTGGTCCATGGCCTAAGACTAAGTTGCTTTCAGAGACTAAATTAAGAGAAAGAAGACGAATAAAATTATCATCAAAATTAGGTTGTTTTGATTTATATTTTATTTGTTTCGTCTCTATTTCATTGCTAAAAAATTATCAATAAATGTTGTAGTTTCATTTAGTCAAATGGGCAATACCCATTTGGTTAACGAAAGCATTAATAAATAAATAGTGAAGTTGGAAGAGTTTTGTGTATGTTTTGATTATGTTAGATAAGGGTAGTATCAAAATATTATTGTTCTGATGATAATTTTATCTATATTTTATTCACATTTTTTTTCTCTATATCTTTTTTGAGAAATGCTAATGAGTACTCAAATGGTATTCATTAAGGATCCATTTTAAGAAAATTTTCATGATAAAAGGAAAAAATATTTAATATTTTGATAATTTTTTATATTTCACATGAAAGTGATGTGAAAACTTTACTAAAATGGATCCTTAATGAGTCTCCTTAGCGCACTCATCAGCATGACTCATCTTTATTTAAAAAATTATCAATAAATACTGTAGTTTCATTTAGTCAAATGGGCGATACCCATTTGTTAATTAATGAAAATTTTGTATGTCTTGATTATGTTAAATAAAGAGATCATTAAAACATCGTCGTTTTGATATGAAGTTTCATTTAGTCAAATGGGCACCCCTTTGTTAAATGCAAGTATTAATGAGTAAGTTAGTGAGGTTGAAGAATTTGTGTATGTTTTTTTATTATGTTAAATCAAGGCATCATCCATAGGAAGTCTTATTGTGAGAGGCCATAAATTATTAGGCCAAAGACATTTGACTAGTAATGTAGTATCCGTAGGTGGGATTTTGGGGCAATAAATAGAAGATTTTTTGGGTAGATTTAAGCCCATTTTAAAAATAAAATTATGAGAGGTCAGGTTGTTGGGCCAATTATGGAGCCGCTAGAGTGGAAAATATCTGACTAGTTGAGCTGAACCTTATAAATGGTATTAGAGTGAGATCTCAACCAGAAATATGCCAACAAAGATGTTGGAGATTATAATGTCTCACATTGCTTGGAATGGATATTGAGCATGCCTTTATAAGTAAGGGATTCCCTCAAATAATTAGAAACCTTTTGGGTGAGCTTAGTCTCATGCCAAAAATAAAACCGTGAGATTATAGAGGGCCAGGCCAGGCCAATCCTTAGGTAAAACGAGCCAAATTTTCGGTCGGTATTTGACTCGTCGGTGATAAATTATTGATCGAAATAGAGTCGGTTGGTAACTTACCTATTGAATTACCGACCGACTATATTTAGGTCAATACAATTTTTCGACCGAATGAATGAATAAATAAATAAATAGATTTTATCGATCGAATTGTAATTAGGTCGGTAAACTATACCGATTGAATTGTAATTAGGACTATACAGACTGAATTGTAATTCGGTCGGTAAACTATACCGATCAAACTTCATTCGGTTGGTAAACTAACCATATTTTTAAAAAAAAAATGGCCATGGTTGGGCCCGTGACCTAGGCCTTAATACCACCCAAGAGCGGGCTCATACTGAACCCATAAATCAACATTTAATTCTACAAATTGATATAATTGGTGTGTCTTAAACCATTGACCTCAAGATTGACTGCCACTATGTTATGACATATTTCTTGTTATACTATGTAAAGAATATGTGCGTAATTTTTTTTATATATATAAAATGTGTGTATATATAAGGTAAAATAATAATAATAATAAATATTATCTTTAATTTTTTAATTTTACTGAACGACAGTTATTCGATCGATAAAATGACTAATTTTTCTATTTTTTTATAATTAATATTCTTTTAGCGATCGAATGGATATTCAGTCACTATTTGTTATCAATTACCGATCAAAATTTTGGTCGGTAATTATTGACGGTATAAAATGGCTCCAAATTAATCTTCCGTGTCGTATTATCGATCAACTATCGACTGAATATTTTGTCAGTAATAGGTCGGTAATTGGTCAAAAATTATTTTTATCATTTTCAGTCGGTATTCGATCAGTAAATACCAAAAAATAACCAACCGAAATAGTTGATCGGTAGTTTCGATCAATAATTCTACATTTTATAGGGGTCAATGACAGATAAAGACCTTAGAGTCGTTGATGTCACTTTGTCTATGGCCTAAGTTGATCTCAGAGACTAAATTAAGATAAAACAAAAATGAAATTAGACAAAGACCTCTGGATTTATAATGTAGTGCGTGGTTACAACGTAGTTTGTAATTGACATTGGAAAATATCACTGTAAGTTATATATTCTCAAATAAAATTCCTCGTCAAGATTTACTAATACGGGTCGGTTAGTAAAATCTGTTGAGACAAGTACATGTCGTATATCGAGACTAGGTCCGATAGTTTATCCCAATGAACAATGAGTCTCGAGAGACTCGTACAGACATGTAGGTTTTATTTGATAAACACTGAATGGCTCACCGAAGATTTCCTAATATATGGTGTACCAATGTCAATGAGAATCTTTTCGAGTTGAGTAGCATAATGGTCATTCGACTTGAAATACTAATGTGGATATATGAGTTATCCTTCATACTTTGATGGCAGTCAAGTCACCAATATATTTAGATCATATTTCCATTTTTCATTGGGTGTTGACTCATGCTCATGGTAACCTATGAGTATCAGATAAAATCCATTACTCTTATGTATAAGGCATATGTATCATGCACGTGTTTGCGATCTAATAAATCCATGGATGTGGTACACTAAAAAAACGAGCTCCAAGTGTTATTTAAATATCGTAAATTTATAAGTCGACTGTATTATACCTTAGGCATTTGACTTTCTTATCCATATCCTCGGTATAATATCGATAGCTTGTGACGGAGGGATTATATGTATACAATTACCTTCGACTTGAATAGTTTGGCGAGATTATCCGTGGTCATCATAATTACGAGTGGGTGAATTATGTACACGAAATTGAATTCTGTGACGGATAAAACCTGAACTTAAAAGTCCCGCAATATGAAGTGTACTCATTAAGTATTTGAGCAACATGTTATGAATAATACAAATTATTCATAATGTTTTATCAGATTAAATGAGTTAATTCGAATCGTTTAATGGTTGAACGAAATTACACATATTTAGGGGCATTTCAGTTAATTTATAATTAATATGTATTTGTATTTTATACAAAATTTGATTAGATATATATTAATTAATTGTCAAATGAGATTTTGACACATGTCATTAATATTTGTATTTAGTTATATTAATTAATTTTTAGACATTTAAATGTTAAAATTTTAAATAATATCTATATGTCATAATTGTTATGTAATATGATTAATTATTATTGGTTACAAATGACATTAAATTTAAGGTTGGTGGAGTATTCAATTTGATATTATCTACTTTAACTTTATGTTTATTAAATTAAATAATATTCATTTGTAATAATTATTATTACTATGTTTAATTATTTTTGTAAAACATTTAAGCTTGGAGTGTACAAATTGGACCTTATACACCGTATTCAGATACTTATAATCCTGGTTGGTGGAACCACTCAAATTCCAGTTGGAAACATAAGTCCCAACAACCCACTCAACCATCCCAGTCTAAAAGTTTCAATGGTCCCCGGTATCACATACCAACCAATTCCAGAAACTCCATAGAAGATACTATGCAAGCATTTGTAGAGTCCAGAGAACAAACAAATATAAAGGTTTGAGTCATTAAAGCTCATGTAGTTGAAGAAAATAAAGAGATAATGAGTCAAGTCTCTAAATTGACTAACGTGTTAAGTGTGCATGAGTCAGGAAAATTCCTATCTCAGGCATAACCAAATCCGCAAGGACAACACATGGCACAGGCTGACCAAGATACATCCAATGTAAAAGATCTAATGCCATGACCACTCGAAGTGGTAAAGAGATAAATGTGCAGGTAACTTCCAACACTAAAGGTGACACCACAAGTAGTAATGCAGATATTCTTCACGAATAATAAGTGGTTCAGAGCCCAATTCGAGTACCTTTCCCTCAAGCTTTTAGGCCTACTGCAAGAGCTACCTACCCTAATGGTGAGATCCTTGAACATTTAAAGATCCTAAAGCAAGTAAAAATTAACCTTTCCTTGTTACATGTGATCAAACATGTTTCCACACATATGTGAAAGTTTTGAAGGATCTATGCACCATGAAAAGAAAGCATCATGTGAAGAAGACTACATTTCTGACAGAGCAAGTAATGTGCAGTAATTGAGCATAGGGCACCACCAAACTACAAAGATCTCGGATGCCCCATTATTGCTTGCCATATTAGCACATATGAGTTCGGTCGAGCTTTATTAGATTTAAGTGCTAGTGTTAATCTTATGTCATATTCTATCTATATGCAGCTAGGATTTGGAGAGATTAAACCTACATTTTTAGTTTTACAGTTAGCTGATCGCTCGATCAGAACATCGCGGGGAGTAGTTGAGAATGTTTTACTTCAAATCGATAAATTCTACTACCCTGTTGATTTTTTTGATTTTAGATACACAATTTGTGGTTAAAACTGAGTCAAAAATTCCATTCATCTTAGGTAGACCTTTTCTTGCTACAACTAATGTCCTTATTAATTGCAGGAATAGTATCATGAAGTTATCATTTGGGAATATGATATTGGAAATGAATTTTTTTTCACACTGGGAAACAAACACAAGATGATGACGAGTGTCCTCACACATACCTGATAGACACAGTCGTGCCAAAAATAGCTTCCATACAACATGACTCTAACCCGCCTGAACACATTTTTCTTAATTCTGAAATTTTAGATACTCCTGAATCCACTATAATTCCTGATATCTCTACTGATTTTTATATTTTACAGGATCATGGAACAATAGTGTGGCAGCCACCGTTTGAGGCTCTACCAGGAGACAGAGAGAACTGAAGCCTTCCACAGTTGAAACGCCAAATGTTGAACTAAAGCCATTACCCAAAGGTCTTTAGCATGCGTTTCTCGGACCAGGTGATGTCTTTCCTGTTATTCTTTCATCTGAACTAATTGCATCACAAAGTGAAAAATTACTTGGCATATTGAGTGAGCATAAATCTGCACTAAGTTGGACCATCGGTGATATGAAAGGCATTAGCTCATTGATTTGCTCCCATAATATTCACATAGAAGAGTGAGCTATCCCTCGCAGAGACCCTCAACGTAGACTTAACCTCACTATGAAAGAAGCTATGAGAAATGAAGTGATAAAATAGCTAGATGCAGGTATTATACACCTTATTGCTGATAGTAAATGGGTTAGTCTGACGCAGGTTGTCCCTAAGAAGTCAGATGTTATTGTTGTGAAAAATGAGGCAGGAGAACTTGTTCCTACCAAGGTAGTCACATGATGGCGCATGTGTATAGATTATAGGAAGCTAAACGCCGCCATCTGGAAAGACCATTTCCCACTTCCTTTTATTGACCAAATTTTTGAGAGGGTAGCAGGTCACCAATTCTATTGCTTTTTGGATGGTTATTCTGGATATTATCAAATTGAAATATCATAAAACCACATTCACATGTCTATTTGGTACTTATGCTTTTCGTCGTATGCCATTTGGTTTATGTAATGCACCTGCTACATTTCAAAGATGCATGTTGAGCATTTTTTAGTGATATGAATAAGAAATGCATAGAAGTATTGATGGATGATTTAACTGTCTTTGGTAATTCTTTTGATGCATGCTTATTTAATCTAAAGTCAGTATTAGCTTGATGTCAAGAAAAATATCTTGTTTTAAATTGGGAAAAGTGTCACTTCATGATTTCTTCAGGTATTGTTTTGGGTCACATTGTGTCTTCCAGGGGTATTGAAATAGATAAATCAAAAATTGAGTTAATATCCAAGCTTCTTATACCTAAGACTGTGAAAGATGTTCGATTTTTTCTTGGGCATGCTGGTTTCTATATGAGGTTTATTCAGAATTTTTCTTCTATATCTAGACCATTATGTAACCTTCTTGTTAAAGATTCCTCATTTGAATAGATACAAGAATGTGACAATGCTTTCAAAATCTTAGTTACTAAACTCACTTATGCCTCAATTATGCAACCACCTAATTGGAATTTGCCTTTTGAAATTATGTGTGATGCTAGTGACTATGTAGTTGGAGCATTTTTAGGATAAAAGAGAGAAGAGAAACCTTTTTTTGTCTATTATAATAGCAAGACCTTGAATAGTGCTCAAATGAACTATTTCACAACTGAAAAAGAACCGTTAGTTGTAGTTTTTGCCTTAGATAAATTTCGTGCATACCTTATTGGCTCACCTATCACTTTTTTTACTGATCATACACCTCTTAATTACCTCATTTCGAAGAAGGATGTTAAAGCAATATTGATTAGGTGGATTTTGCTGTTACAGGAATTTGATCTAACCATCAAGGAAAAGAAGGGCGTTGAAAATATGGTGGCAGATCACTTATCTCGCCTAGAGTTCAATGACTACGCCGATAGACCACCTATTCGAGATGATTTTCCCGATGAACACCTATTTGTTGTCACGCAAGTACCATGGTATTCACATATATCAACTATTTAGTTTTTGGTGAGTTTCCCTTCATTTGGACTACACAAGATAAGCGCAAGTTCTTGGTCGAGATACGTAATTTTTATTTGGATGATCCATATTTATTTAAATACTGCCCTGACCAAATATTACGACGCCGCATTCTTGAGGATGAAATTTTAAGTATCCTTACATTTTGTCATTCCAACGCCTATGGAGGCCATTTTTCAGTAAAAAAAACTGCTGCAAAAATCCTACAGTGTGGTTTTTACTGGCCTGTGTTATTTACGGATACAAATGGTTTCTGTCTTTCCTGTGAAAGATGTCAAAAATTAGGTGTACTATCCTGCCGTCATATGATGTCTCTTAACTCTATTCTTGTCATTGAAATATTTAATTATTGGGGTATTGATTTTATAAGACCTTTCCCGCTTTCTTTTGGATACTTTTACGTTCTTCTTGTAGTAGATTATGTGTCTAAAAGGATTGAGCAGTAGTGTGCCGAGCTAATAACAATACCACTGTGGTCAAATTCTTAAAGGAACATGTACTGGCATATTTTGGTATGCCACGTGTCATTATTAGTGAAAAATTGACACATTTTTTTAATCGATCATTTGAAGCTTTGCTGCGCAGGTACGATGTAGTGCGTAAAATTAGCAATGCCTATCATCCATAGACAAATGGACAGACAGATTTAGCAAATAGAGAGATAAATAAATATTTGAGAAAATGAATAAAATTTGAGAAAATGGTAAACCCTGACCGTAAGGATTGGTCTTTACGACTTCTAGATGCACTTTGGGCATACCGCACAGCTTACAAATCCCCACTTGTGATGTCTCCTTATAGACTTGTATTTGGAAAAGTATTTACCTGTTGAGTTAGAACATAGAGCCTATTGAGCTATTAAAAATCTCAACCATGATTTGAGTGTTGCAGGCACTACAAGAAAACTGTCAAATAGCAATGGAAAAATTAGTAGCTAATTCGTCGCTAAGTGATCACTAATGATGGAAAAATTCTGTCTCTATATTGTTGGTCGCAAAAAAAATAGCTACGGAAATATAACATACGTCGCTAATATTAGTGACATAATTTTATTTCGTCTTTATATAGCGATGAAAATTCCATTTCTATTTAGTGACAGAAGTATTTCCGTCGCTAAATAGAGACAGAAATTATTTCGTCTCTAAATTTTGTGTCTATATAGCGAAGGTAATTCTGTTTCTATTTAGCATCAGAAGTCTTTCCGTCGCTAAATAGTGACGGAAGTTCCGTGTTTATTTAGAGATAGAAGAAGTTCCATTTCTATTTAACGACATAAATTTCGTAGCTATTCCATAGCTATATATTTTTTTTAAAAAAAAATTGAAAATGAAAATTTTAATATTTTAGAGAGGCGGGAAATTTAAAATTTTAAAGATGCATGAAACTTTAAAAATTTTAGTAAGGAAAAAATTTTAAAATTTTAGAGAGGTGCGAAATTTTATAATTATATAGATGTGAGAAATTTATAAATTTAGAGAGATGAAATTTTTATTATATTTTTTTAAAAAAAATTAAAAACAAAAATTTTAAAATTTTCTTATAAATTCAAACAGGAAAAAAGGAAAATTTTAATTCTGACTAAAGTGTTAATTAAAGAAAAGAAAATTAAATTCTATCAATCTCGAATCAGATAACCAATTTTTTTTTTTTTTTAAAAAAAATCCAACTTTAAAAAATAATATTAAAATATTTAATGGAACTATACAAGTTTAATCGAATAAAAATTCAAATAGGCTAACAGCGTGGAGGGAGAAGAAAATAGTGACCAGTGAAGCCTTTAAAATAGACGTCAACAGTGGAGTCAAGGGCGAATTTGGTGAAATTTGTCAGGAGCCCTCTGATCTTCACTCGACGGTCTGGAGGATGATATATTGGAGTTGAGAGTTAAAAAGAATGTGGTGTATATATAAAGGAAAAAAAATAAGAGAAGTTGGAAGATTTATAAATTTTATAGACATTTGAAATTTTCACAATGAGGGAAATTTTTGAAAGTTCTGTTTCTATTTAGCGACATAAAATCCGTCTATATTTTTTTAAAAAAAAAGTGGCGTCGAAATGAATAATTTTTAGGGGATTGAAAATTTTAAAATTAGCGACGGAATAAAGATTTCCTTTCTATTTAGCGACGGAAATGAGATTTCATTTTTATTTAACGACAGAAAATCCGTCTTTATTTTTTTTTCAAAAAAAAGTTTTGCCGAAAGGAATAAATTTTTTCGGGGATTGAAAATTTTAAAATTAGCTACGAAATTAGCGACAGAATTTTAATTCTGTCTCTAATTAGTGATGAAATTTTAATTTCATTTCTAATTAGCGACGGAAAAATTCTGTTTCTAATTACCAATAGTTTTGGAAATTAGAAATTAAAATTAAAGTTTAAAATTAGTGACGGAATAATGATTCTGTTTCTATTTAGCGACGAAATATTAATTCCGTTTAAAATTAGCTACAAATTAGCGACGGAAAAATTTCGTTTCTAAATGAAAGTAGCGACGGAATAATAATTAGTCTCTAATTAGCGACGGAAAAATTCTGTTTCTAATTACCAATAGTTTTGGAAATTAGAAATTAAAATAAAAATTTTAAATTAGTGACGGAATAAAGATTATGTTTCTATTTAGCGACGAAATATTAATTCCGTTTCTAATTAGCGACGGAAAAATTCCGTTTCTAAATGAAATTAGCCACGAAATAATAATTCGTCTCTAATTAGCGACTGAATTTTAATTCCGTCTCTATTATATAGATAAAAAAAAATTTGTCGCTAAATTTCATCCCTAATTTCATTATTCGTTTCAATTTCGTCTCTATTCCGTCGTTAAATTTTTAAATCGAATATTTCGTCGCTAAAACTGTAATTTATTGTAGTAAGGTACACATCGGAAGCTCCAGCTAACAGAACTTGAAGAATTGAGGAATGATGTTTATGATAATTCGCGAATCTATAAAACAAAGAGGAAAGCTGCCCATGACAAACAGATCACCCAGACTCCAAAAGGTCTATCTTTATGACTCTAGACTTCATCTTCACCCAGGCAAGTTGCGATCTAGATGGACCAGACTTTTTATTATGAAACAAGTTTTCCCACATGGAACGGCCGAGGTGGAAGACCTCATAGACGGTAGAGTGGTCAAAGTTAATGGACAAAGATTAAAACCATTCTTTAACAATAAGATCCCTGC
The DNA here is from genome assembly GCA_019454045.1 of Zanthoxylum bungeanum. Taxonomy (NCBI): domain Eukaryota; kingdom Viridiplantae; phylum Streptophyta; class Magnoliopsida; order Sapindales; family Rutaceae; genus Zanthoxylum; species Zanthoxylum bungeanum. The sequence continues at coordinate 34,684 of SKCR01038455.1, read as the reverse complement.
AGCAGAGGATGCACCTCTTGCTGATACGGCTTATGAAAATTAATCTCTTCCGCCTCATTATTTGTACATTTTTTTTAGTTTGTTTAAATTTTTTTCTTCTATTTGTTTTGTTTTGTTTTCTGTTTCTTTTGCAGGATAACTCCATATTTCATCCAAGTTCAGGATCTCTCTAGTCAGGTGAACTTCTTTATTTTCAAACGTCTTTATTGCCATAACATTGAGGATAATGTTTGATTTAGGTTGGGGTGATTATATTATCATTGTTGTATCTGGTTGTTCATGTGTTAGTCCTGTTTTATTTTATTAAAAAAAATAGTTTTTAGTTCTTAGTAAAGCATATGTATAATGATAAATATTGTTTACTTTAGGATGAAATCTTAGAAACGATAAGTTCTTTAATATACTTTTATCTGATGCCTTGAGTAGTTGATCTAGTTTAGACTCGTAAGAACTTAATTATAGATTTTTAGCAGTGAAAACCTAGGTAGTTGACAAAGTGACTAGTTGAAGAAATTGCATGTCGATGAATGACTGTTTGCTTAAATGTCTATCCTGATTTGCTAGTGTTATGATGTATGGTATGGTTTAAAATAAAAAGAGAAAGTCTTGAAAGAAAGAAATTAAATCACCTACAATCGATAAGCGTGAAGCTACCCATGGGTGAGTGTTAGGGCCACCATAGGGAGAAATGCTACCTTAAATGATAGGTGTGTTAAAAAAAGAAGAAAGAAAAGAAACAAAGTTGAAAAAAGAGAAAGACGAAAGAAAAAAACCATACCATATAGAGCACAGAAAGACAATTATAGAGCACATTTGAGATACCTAGGTTAGTTTGACCCATCGGATCCCAATTTTTAAACGAAATCATTAAGTTGGCTTACCTAAGAATCAAGCTGTGAATGAACCTTTACACACACAGAGTGAGTCTGGCTTAGATGATTTATTTAAGTACTTGTATTTGAGTTGCACTTGGGAATAGCGAAAACACAGAAAATACAACACCGGAAAATTACATTGGCGTTTTGATGCCCATTTTCAAGCGCCGCGGCGCCTTCTTAAAATGCATGCGTACATTTTCCAGTAAGTTTGGTGCCGCAACACCCACTTCTTGGCGTCGTGGCGCCCCGGCAGATAATGTCCCATAACTTAATTCGGACATGTTTCACGCATATATGGACTCCGAGATTTCTCTATATAAACCCAAGTTCATCCAAAACCATAGAAGAGAAGAAAAACAGAGAGAAAACACACAACAAAAAGTTGAAGTAACGTATTTGAGAGAGAAGAACACATAACCACAAGCTAGACATGATGTTTCTCCTATCTATCCAGGTTGTATCTCTTTCTTCTACGGAGAAGGCAAAGCTAAGGATGAACTCTTGTAATTAAGTTCTTATATTCATGTTTTGGATTCCTGGATGCTTTTTATCATTTAATACAATTGATGATTCAATTTTCTTTATTATCTTTCGATTTATAATCCAGAGATTGTGTTTTACCAACTTGCATATATGAATAGTCTGTAGGAAACACTTTCCAAGCACAACGAAAACGTCTTAGGCACATGGATCGGACTTGAAAATTTTTCTGCATGTCCCCTCTTTTTACCGATGGAACCAGTAGGTGTACTGAAATTTTACTTCAGTTTTTAATGAAATTCCAGCCCTGAAAAAGCCCCCGAACAGCAGTACAAAACCAGACTGATTTAGCAACCGAAATGAGCCCAGCACACTCTCGAATAGCCCCTGAAATTGCGTGGACAGTGGCTGTATTTTGGTTCTGGTTTTTCACTTGAAAACAGCCCCAACACAGCCATAAAGCACCATTAAATATTCCCCAAAAAATTCTGGATTAGAACGAAACCAAACCGGGTTCCGTTTCAACAACCAAAAGGGCGGCAGTAAGCAATATTTAGCCTCACTGCTGTGAACAAGAAAATAATATGAAGATGAAATAAAGTTTGTCACCACAAAGTATTCCGTGCTATCTCTCGTTACCAATGAATACTTGTATGGGCAAGACTCACAAAATAATCTCTAAAGATTTAGGGATTAAGTCACACAAACAACTTTTGTTTTGATTTTGATTTTGATTTTGGTTATTGTTTTTCTTTCTCAACAATTGAGAGGATTTGGAAGAAGAAAAAAAGTGGCTAGGGTTAGAATGAGAGGCTTCATAAAAGGAAAAAAAATCATAATTTTTTTTATAGTTAAGGTTTTAATTTTACAAAATAAAACAAAACCCTTCCTATTCTGCCAAGCCCAAATTCGGCCAAAGGGTTTATTTTCTTTTAATTTTATAACATCCAATAGTAATTTCTATAAATCAAATATATGTTACAAAAATAATGAGTTATTTCCTTTAAAAAAGGTGTAACTACCAAAATAAAGCCAATGATTTGTTATTTCCAAAATAAATAAAACTCATCCCCTTTTCACTATGAAGAATTCGACCAAGGGGTTTATTTTCTTTTAATTTTGTAACAATAACTTTTATTACTATAGTAAAGGATGTGTTACAAAATAAAAAAGATGTAATTGCCTTTCATAAAGAGCAATTACTAAAACCATTCAAAAAACCTTCCAAAAACTATTTTTAAGAAAATCAAAAATCAAATATTATATTTATTAAATTAAATAATATAATTTAATAGCATGTAATTAATAATTATCAAATAATCATTAAAACTATATACTAACCTTTTAATATATAGTATCAATTGTGACATATTAATATTATTAATCATATTAATAATATTTGTACATATATGTGTATATAATTGGACTATCCAATTATACTAAATCCGCTATAGTATTTCGAGCTAGTACGGGGACCAAATGGACCTATGGTTTTGAGCTCCAATAATCTGGAAATATTAATTAAGCTCTTAATTAATTATTCTGAATTATTAATTCTAGGTTATTCCACTAAAAATCCGACGTTGCACTCTCGTTGCTGCATATGATATATTAAGCCAAACCAAATCGGTGTCCACCGATATAGTCACTACATATGAATTGAACCTTCATGAGTATCTTATAATTAGAGCCGGATCATATTGTCCGTTATACCCTTCTAATTATTTTTACTATCAGTACCATTGATTCTCTAATGAACGATTTATTCATAACCATTATGAATTTTAATATTTCTATTCGTAATAGAAAGACTTGAGCGCTCATATCTTTCAATCATCGAATCAACCTTTAAGAAAGATACTTTTCTCCTTCTCGCAAGAAAAAGTTAACTCAATGTCTATATAAAACGTTCCCAACTACACAACAGACCATGCCCCCAAAGTACGTAGCTATTGGTCGGGACTGCTACACCAATCTCACCTTTGTAAATCAAAGGACATAGCCTGCCATGCAGGAGTTCTTAGTACGTTTAGGATTAAGATCAATCCATATATGACCATCTAGTAGATCGAAATGACTTTCTTTGCTTAACGGATATTAAAAGAATGTCATATCCATCTGGGTCCAGTCCTGTATGATCACATCATACAAGATGCCTTTATTCTCATGTCTCTACATGGACGATCCAAGATCAAGGTCGCTATAAAAATATAGAATGGACCGCAGCTATAGATAAACCACAAAAAGTACCCGCTTTATTTGCTCTCTATGGACTATTTAAGATTACTAACTTCAGACTTAAATCATATTGTGTATGACACTCATACACTAATTTCGAAGGCACATAAGTAATCTAGGGTATTTAAGATAATTTATAATATGCGAAAATTAAACAAACACTTTGATAAATGAACAATGCATCATTTTATTTCAAAACACATAAAACAATTTACATCATATGTAGCTCTAAGGCATACATCCCAACAATCTCCCACTTACACTAGAGCAAATGAGACATGTCACGTAATCCTATACCATCTAAGTGACCTTCAAACACTTTAGCCGACAAGGTCTTTGTAAACGGATCAGCCAGGTTCTCTATGGATGCAATCTTTGGACAATAACGTCTCTTCTATGCACTATCTCCATGATGAAATGATATTTCCTCTCTATATGATTTCCCCTCTTGTGGCTTCTTGGTTATTTGGAGTTTGCCACTGCACCACTATTATCGTAATAAAGTTTGAGTGGTCTATCCATATCTGGAACAACTTCCAGATCTCCTAAGAATTTACAGAGTCAGACTGCTTCCTTAGCTGCTTCACAAGATGTTACATATTCAGCCTCCATGGTGGAATCAGCAATGCAAGATTTCTTTATACACTGCCATGCTATAGGCCTACCACCTAGGGTAACACTGATCCAGATGTTGATTTTTGTAACATCTCGCCTAAGCCAGGATGCTACCGGCAGGAGACAGGCTAATCCTACCTCCATAAGCCTCTGACTCTTGACGAAAATTTGGCATGCCTTCTACTAAAAGTCATGCAACCTGGATCAAAGTTCATCATCTCACTACAACATATAGGGCCCAACACAGTCTAACACCAAATAATCAACTCAAGTCATAATCCAACTGGGCTCCATGCCCAAAAATACGTATAAATAAAAAAACTTTTACAAGTAAATTTATACAACTTAATCTTTTACAGCTAAACTAATACAACTTGACTCTGATACTCCCAAGACCTGGTGACTGGCTGACTGCAACGCTGCTAACCGGCTTCTCAAGCTATGATGTCCGTGGTAGACCGATCTGGTCACCGACCTGCAAAACTCAAACACTGTTGAAGTGTGAGTCATACGACTCAATAAGTAACTATGCTCATTCCTTGAGCATCAAGCACACACAAAAATTCTGAATCCTGTTTCTATATTATCTTGAGTTGTATATATAACCATGCAAACATATACAACGTCTGGATTATCTATATATATATATATATATATATATTTTTTTTTTTCATTTTTCTTATACATTATTTACTGCTAGTCTTTTCTATTTATTTACTCACGCACACACTATAAACTATTCACATTTTAAGATTTATAACATAATCAACATATTTCTATATTCTTTAATAAGTCAAGTTTCATTACATTTTCACTGAGCTATTCGGATATCTTAAAATTTACCTACTTACTCTTTGTTAACCCAGTTGGACTTCTATTATAATTATCTTCTTTTTATCTCATTGAAATATCATCAAATCGGAATTATAAAGTATTATTTCTATTCACATACTGTTATCAACTACATATACATGTATATAGAGTCATGTCAGTATGCATTAGTGTTTAATAAAACATTCATTCCATGAAAGAATACAATACATACGAACATTAGTCATTTATCCATGCAGATGTAACCATGCCACCATGCATTAATAACAGCTGGAAACTTATTCTGAAAACTATTGTGAAAACCTCTTTATAAAACTTATATTTCTGAAAACATACTTTAAAATTGTTTACTAAAATCTGACTTTGGAAACTTCTTTTCTAAAAGCTCTTTTTGAAAGCTATAACAGAAAAATAGAAAAACTGTTTCTAAATTTCTATTTTCTGAAAACTAATTACTAAAATCTGACTTTTGAAGACTGCGCCCTGAAGATTTGAAACTTGTGTACTGAAGAATCTGAAAACAGAAAACTGATGATACTCGATGCCCAGGACAACAGCTCAACTGTGGCATCTCTGAGACTGGTGGTGCCCTACGTCTAGGACAACAACTCAACTGGCAACGTAGAGCTCTACACCCAGGACAATAGCTCAACTGGCAGTGTAGCCACCAAACCAGGATTTCAGGGATCTGTCAACCATAGTCCTGTTCGAGGATCTGAGAGCGTCCTCTCAGTCTTCCACATGTGCACATGTCTCTGAATCCGTCAATTCCAACTGAATCTCAAGTTACATACTGGGGTGAGTTTTTTCCTCATGTCCCGAAAAACATAAAACCATGTACTGTAACTCAAAACTGTAAAACATTTTCTTTAATACATTTCATTTTAAAAGCATTTGAAACTTTTCTTTAGAGCTCTTGAATGTTAAAATCATTCTTAATGTAAACCAAATTTTCTGAAAATTAAGACACGTGCATTTGCATATACATTTCTTTCATGCTTATCCTACAGTATCAGATGTACTTATGCATATGTTCATGCATTCCTATATTTAATGACATACAAATCCTATTTCTTTATACTTTTATCTTTAATTGTCGGCTAGTCCATATACCAGTTCTATTGCTAATATATTCAAGCAAATTCACTTATAATACAAATAATCGCAATACTATAAATATATGCAAACTAATATACCTTGTACACACATAATATTATATATTCGTCGAGAAGCGAGGTTAGAAACTCACCCCTTAAACGTTTCAAACATTTAAGACATTACTTGCACTTAACAGTCATTATAAAACTAATTTCACTTTAGGTATTAATTCACATTTCATTACTATCATATGACACCTTAACTCATGCGAATATTTTACTAATCAAAAGAAATATTTACCACCTACCTCTAATACCTCCCTCCATAATTAAGTTAAAACAAATTAACCATTCTTATGATTAAATCATAACCTATCCTTAGATATAATAGTTTTTTTTACACATTAAAAAAAATCAAGTAGGTCTAGTCTCCATATATATTACATTGGCAGTAAAAGAGCTAAATAGAAACACAAAATCATGACAATTGCTTCATTGCAAAAACGAGAAAACCCAACAAGGCTCGTCAATACAAACTGTAAAAAGAATTCATCATTCAGCCAATTCTTTATCCAATAATTAAATCCTAAAACTACCCACTTGCTAAAATCATATAACCTTACCAAATTTAACTTCCAAGAACCAAATCAAAATATAAGTGATCCCTGAATTTAATGTTTCTTCCTCACTAAAGATGAAGTGAGCAACCATTAATCAAGCTATTATTAACTACCCATCCACCAAAATGTTATCCTTGAAGAAGTTTTAGAGATGATAGGTTTGAAGAAATATATTTTCCTTATTATTCACAATGGCATTTTGCACTACATATACAAAATATTTGAAATTTAAAATTGGAAGGAGATTACAAAGATAGGAAGGTATTAACTACTAGATAAATGTCATAATATGAAAGATTTAGATTCCTTGATTTTCTCCATTTGATTGGTTTGATTGTGTAATCTTATCATGCCCCCGCAAGATGGACGGTCGGGGAGAGAGTCCGATCTTGGACTTGAGTGTGTTGAAGGGTGACCGAGCAAGTGGTTTGGTAAGGGCATCTGCTAGTTGATCGATTCCCGAGATGTGTGAGACCCGGAGTAGACCATCTTGAACTTGTTCTCGGATGAAGTGGTAGTCAAGTGCTACATGTTTCATGCGTGAGTGAAAAACAGGATTGGAGCATAAATTGGTCGCCCCAACATTGTCACAGTAGATTACTGGTTGGAGAGAGAGGGTGACCCCCAGCTCAGTGAGGAGAGCACAAATCCATCTGAGTTCGGCGGCAGTGGAGGCTACTGATCGGTACTCTGCCTCGGTGGACGAGCGTGCAACCGTGCGTTGTTTCTTGGAGCTCCAGGAAATAGGATTGTGACCCAGATACACTATGTAAGCACCAGTGGAGGTGAAGTCATCTTTATTACCAGCCCAATCAGCGTCGGAAAAGGCATGGAGTGAGAGAGGGGAGTTGCGGCGGAGAAATATGCCATGGTCCAGAGTGCCACAGAGATATCGTAGTAGACGCTTGACTGCAAGCCAATGTTCAGTGGTCGGTTGATGCATAAACTGAGAAAGTTTATTTACTGTGTAAGCAATATCTGGTCGTGTGAGGGAAAGATACTGGAGGCTGCCGACAACAGTTCTGTATTCGGTCGGATCAGGTAAAGGAGATCCAGTTGTTAATGTAAGTGTCGGGTTTGTTGGGAGAGGTGTTGGGGCTGGCTTGGCGTCCATCATGTGGGTTCTTGTTAGAAGATCGGCAATGTACTTGCGTTGGCTTAGGAAAAGATTACTGTTGTGGTTTATAACCTCCACCCCAAGGAAATAAGCTAGCTGGCCAAGGTCTTTGAGAGAGAAGCGCTGTGAGAGTTGGTCAATGAATCGTCGGACAGCTGCAGCATCATTTCCAGTAATGATAATGTCGTCGACGTAGACTAAGAGATAAAGTGTGGTGTGGCTGTTGGAGAAGATGAACAGTGAGGTGTCGGCCTGTGAGTTGGTGAAGCCGGACTGGAGAAGAAACTGTCGCAGTTCATGATACCATGCTCGAGGGGCTTGTTTGAGGCCGTAGATGGCTTTGCGAAGTTTACAGACGTGATTAGGATGATCTTGATCAATGAAGCCTGGAGGTTGTGACATATAAACATCTTCAGTGAGAGTGCCTTGGAGAAAGGCATTGTTGATGTCAAGTTGTCGGAGAGACCATCCTCTGCTGACCGCAAGACTGAGAATAATGTGAACAGTGGTTGGCTTGATAACCGGGCTGAAGGTTTCATAATAATCCACGCCAGGACGTTGATGGAATCCTTTGGCAACTAATCGAGCTTTGTACCTGTCAATAGAACCATTAGGATTAAATTTGGTGCGAAAGATCCACTTACAGCCGACCAGGTTTTGGTCGGGACAGGGTGGCACTAGTTCCCATGTCCCATTGTGAAGAAGAGCATTGTACTCCTCTGACAGAGCATGGCGCCACTTAGGGTCCTTGATGGCTTGGGTAATGGTGTTGGGTTCGAGATTAGGTTGTTGAAGCTGGGCGTGGAGGTTAAGTTTTTGTATTGGTTTGTGGAGGTTGTTTTTGGAACGTGTGACAATGACACGGGGTAAGTTGGAGGGTGCATGTGGGTGGTCGGTTATGGGGTGGTTGGGTATGGGTGGTGAAGTTGAGGGTTCAAGTAGTTGTTCGTTGGTAGTGTGGTCGGGCTCGGTGGGTATGGTTGAGTGGTCATGTGTGGGGTCGGTATTTTTATGGTCGGTCACGGATGTTGTAGTTGAGTGGTCAAGAGGTCGGTATGTGTTGGTCTGGTCGGTGTTCGTTGGTGGTCGGGATTGAGCAGATGGAGGGTCGTGGGCTGTGTAGTTGGGTTGGGTCGTGATCGGGATGGTTGTATGAGGTCGGTTGGAACGTGGGTTGTCGGCGAGGGGTGGTTGACTTGGATGCGCATGGGTTCGGTTGAGGTTTGAGTGATTGGCTAGGTGTGGTAATTCAGGCCGTGTATGTGGTCGGTCAGGATTGGTTTGATTGGTAATAGGTGAGGATGCCCTGGATTGGTTATGTCCGACAGGACTGATGTGGTCGGTTGGGGTTTGAGAAGTGATGGTAATGTGAGATGGAGGGTGTGGTCGGATATGGGGACTGAGTGGTGCGGAATTATGTGGGGGTGCAGGGTCGGTATTCTGCAAAGGTGACTCCAGTACCGGTAAGGTCATGGAACACCATTCAGATATGGTGTGAGGAGTGGCACGAGAAGTGGACAAAGGAGAGGTGGCAAAAGGAAAAAGTGTCTCAACGAAGCGGACATGTCGAGAGGTGTAAAGCCGATTGGTGGACGGCTCGAGACATAGATAGGCCCGCTGAGTGAGAGAATATCCGACGAAGACACAGGGAGAGGACCGAGACTCGAGTTTGTGAGCTGTGTAAGGACGGAGCCAAGGGTAGCAGAGACAGCCAAAGCTGCGAAGTTTCGAGTAGTTCGGTAAATGACCGAAGAGTTTGAGATAAGGAGAGTGGTGGTTTAAGGTTGGTGTAGGCAGGCGATTTATGAGATAGACAGCAGTGGAGAGTGCAAAGGGCCAATATGAGAGAGGCATGGAAGAGTGAGTAAGAAGAGAAAGACATGTCTCGACGATATGTCGATGACGACGTTCAGAGTACCCATTGTGTTCAGGAGTATGAGGAGGGGAAGTGAGATGAGAGACCCCATGGAATGTTAAGAAGGAAGAGAGGGCTTGGTATTCCCCCCCATTGTCAGAGTATAGTGTAATGATAGGGCGTTGGAAGAATTTTTCGACTAGTGCCTTGAAGCGCACAAAGACATCACGGGTGTCAGATTTTCGTTTTATGGGAAAGAGCCATATGTATTTGGTGAAATGGTCGATAAAGATTATGTAGTATTTGAAGTTATCGAAGGAGTAGACCGGGGAAGTCCATAAATCTGTATATATAACTTCAAGAGGTGCAGATGTAGTGAGAGTAGAGGAAGAGAACGGTAATTTGTGACTTTTATTGCACTGGCAAGCATTACAATGAAAATTTGAAAGAGAGGAAATAGAAACAGCAGAAATAAATGAAGACAGGATGCGTTTAAAGATGGACGACGAGGGATGCCCGAGCCGATGATGCCACTCAGGTACAGAGGTGCTGACACTTGAAAAGGCGATTGGAAGCGACTGAGTGGGGGAGGTCGGCCATTCGTATACACCATCGTTAGTCCGACCTTGTAGCAGAATTGCCCCCGTGCGAAGATCCTTCACATGAAAAGAGGATGGTAAGAACTCAATGGAAGTGTTGTTGGACTTGCAAAATTGAGAAATGGAGATGAGATTACGTTTCATATGGGGAACATATAACACATTGGATAATGTAAAAGAGTTAGTTAAAGTATTAAGAGAGGTAGAACCATGGTGGGAAATGGGGAGTGCAGTGCCGTCACCAATCATTATTTCATCCGTGCCGTCATAAGGGTGGTGGAGAGCGAGGTTGTTGAGATCAGTAGTGACATGATGTGAGGCTCCACTGTCGAGAAGCCAGGCAGGGTTGGTTGAAGGGTGGGTGGTAACATTTGCTTGATATTGCCAGGGATTGGTCGGGCGAGGGCTGGGCGAGTTGGTCGGCCTGGTTGGGGGTTGCGCACCTGGGAAGTGTTGGCGGAAGAGAGGGCATTGAGAGACCACATGGCCTTGGTTGCGGCACCATTGGCACCGACCAAGAAAGGGTCGAGGAGGAGGTCGGTCGGTTCTTGTGTTTGTGGTAGAGTTTCTGGGGAGTTGGGGGTTGGTGGTGGGTGCAAACCGACCGGTCTGGGCAGTGTTATTAGGATGAGGTCGGTTGTAGGTGCGGACATTGGTGGGATGTGCGGAAGCCGGGTGGGAATGGGAGCTGGTCCTGTTGTGGAGAGATAACTCCTTGTTGATGAGTTTTTCATGGAGTTCATCAAAGAGAATAGGGGAATCACGGCCATTGACAGAGTCGATGATGGACTGGTAGTTATCGTCAAGTCCATCAAGTACTTTCTCAATTAGATCTTCATGGTCAAGAGGTTTTCCTAGGGCTGCTAGTTGATCGGTTGTGGCTTTGATGGATTGCATGTATTCGGTAATGGTTTTAGTACCTTTGGTGATGTGTTTGAGATGATCCTTGAGTTGTTTGATGTGACCACGAGAAGGTCGTGCATAGGTGTTGGCGAGAGTTCGCCAGGCTTCAGAGGTGTTGGGAGATTGGGTGATAAGAGGAACTAGAGATGGTGATAGGGTGCCGACCAGAGCTGCAAAGATGAGTTTGTCTTGGCGTAGCCAGGTGTGATATTCGGGATTTGGTGAAGTTTCTCCATTACGGGTGATGTTCCGAGGAGGGGTGGGATGATTTGCATCTATGTGGTGTTGTAAATCATAGCCGATGAGAATGGCTTCAATTTGGGTTTTCCAGGAGAGGTAATTGGTTGATGTGAGTTTGATGGAGTTGTGGATGGCAACTATGATCAAGGGTTTTGTAGGTTCTTGGTTGTTGGGAATGACATTTTGGGTACCGTCGGTGGCCATTGAAGCAGTGGATCAATGGTCGGTAAGAGGTGTTTGGAAAAAAAAAAAAATTAGAGAATGGATCTGGGCTCTGATACCATGAAGAAGTTTTAGAGATGATAGGTTTGAAGAAATATATTTTCCTTATTATTCACAATGGCATTTTGCACTACATATACAAAATATTTGAAATTTAAAATTGGAAGGAGATTACAAAGATAGGAAGGTATTAACTACTAGATAAATGTCATAATATGAAAGATTTAGATTCCTTGATTTTCTCCATTTGATTGGTTTGATTGTGTAATCTTATCAATCCTTACCAAAGCACTACTGCCACCACCATTTCGTCACTGTTGCTATTTTAGTTTCGAATTTTGTTTACACAAATACATAATTTTTTTTTCAATTATTTACTTATAATACTTCCAAATTACCCACTCTTTAGATTCATATTTTAGTATCAATAAAATTCCCCAAATTCTATGGTTCACAGCCTAATTCTTTCCTAACTCTTTCCAATTCCCAACTCAATTAATTTCTTACAATTTCAAGGTTAAACAAAAAAAATCAGTTTTGATTACAATACATATTTCTTCTTCATCATACTTAATCAAAACGAATTTGTTTATTCAAATCAAAGTAAATCCAAAATCACCCAATTCAAGGAAATCACGCACATAGTACTTACTATTTGTAGAATTCATCATCTTCTTTCTCGATAATCCCTCTTCTTTATCTTTCATCTCCTCGACTTTTCCTTTCTTCTTTCTCGGCCTTCATCTTTCATTTCGTCCTGGCTTTCTTTCTTTCGGCCTAGTTTTGTTCTCTTTCTTTCTGCTTGTACACTTATGTTCTTCTTCTTTCTGTTTTTCAGCGTGACTGTGTGTGTTGTGAGTGTGTTTAATATATGTAGACCCGGCCGGCGGTTCGGAACCGAACCGAACCAGCCGGTTTCCGGTTCCTCAAGTGTGGAATCGGAACCTAAAACCTAACCGAACCGGTTCGGTTCCGGTTCGGTTCGGTTCCGTTTAATTTTTTTTTTAATTATTTAAAATAAAAAAAATGAGAGGAATCAATTAATCAAAGCTTAAATAAAAAAAAAATTATTAATTAAAAAAAATGAGATTAAATTTATAAATAAAAAAAAATTATTACATTGAAGAGCTTGAGCTTAAATTTTTAAAAATTTAATTTGCCTACGTATCCTCCAAGGGTGAGAGGAATCAAAGCTCACGTAGTTCCATTACAAGTTTAAGACATATCCCCTTTGTAAATTATAATTTTACAATTATCAATCATCATTATCAGTTGATCATTCGGCTCCGGTTCCGCAGCTTCCGCTTGCACTTGTTGCAGAAGCATTATCAAACAAATCTTCAAAATCATCGGGGGCATCTTCTTGTTGTCTCAGATCAGCCCGAGTCCAATCATCCACGCAAGCTGTTGCTTCTAGAGTGCTTGGATGTAATGAAGATCGCCTAGCTTCCAATATATTACCTCCCAAACTGAAGGCTTGCTCAACCGCAACGGTGGAAATAGGTGCTGCCAAGATCTCTTTAGCAATAATAGATAAAACATGATATATATTTTGATGCCGGTTCCACCATTCAAGGATTTTAAAATTTTTACTGCATAAACTTTCATTAGAAAACTCAAAATTTGTAGATAAATAATTATCTAATTCAGGATTATTAGTTGTCGTAGTATCCCTAGATTTTTTATTTCGTTGCAATAACCAACGATCCCCTGCGCTAAGTCTTGTTTGAATTACCGGTTCGCTACTACTAGATTGACCTAATGTTCCTAAGTTATATCTTACAATATAATCATTAAATAAAATAATTAAATCACTTCTTAATTTCGTCATTATGCTCGTAATATCAATGTCATCTAATATTCCTAAATAACCATAGTAAGCTTGTAAACCACCATTCAAACCTTCTAATTTAAATCTAGGATCAAAAACAGCAGCAATAAGATAAAGTAAAGGAATTTCTCTAAAATAATGCAACCATTTTACCTTCATAACAGTAATGGCTTCGAGCAAAACAATATCATTAGGGTCGTCACTGTCAACATGCTCATCGAGAGTGCCAACAATATTCAAACTCTCAAGAAGAAATAAATGTGCTGTATGATAATAAACACCGCTAAAAACTAAAGTAGCATCATTAAATACTCTTAAAATATCTAAAAAATTTTCACAAATATCCCATTGACTAGGATAAAGTGTGATATTTTGAACATGTTGAGAAAAAAACTACATAATGCATCTTTGTATTGAAATGCTTGACATAAAAGAAAATAAGTAGAATTCCAACGTGTTGGAACATCTCTAGAAAATTTAATCGGTTTAAAACCATTTATTTTACAAAACTTGGTCAATTCTCTCCTAACTTGAGAATATGACCAAATACAGTTAAGTGTCATTTTAATTGGATCAAGGAAAGGAGATAATGATTTTAGACCGTCTTGCACACATAAGTTTAGGACATGACATGTACAACGAATATGAAAAAATCGACCCCCTAAATTTGGTTGACATATTTCTTTTAAATCATTGATGGATGCAGTATTTGCAGATGCATTATCAAATCCAATTGTTAAAATTTTTTCTCCTAAACCATATTCATCAAAAATTACCTTTATCATTCTATAAATATTATGTGCAGTATGTTGGTCATCAAAAACTCTAAATGCAATAAGTCGTTTTTGCATGGTAAATGATGCATCAATCCAATGACAAGTCACACCCATGTATGAGTGTGTTTGCCAATGGTCACTCCAAATATCAGAACATATAGAAATACGACCTTTCATCTTTTTAAATATTTCATTTAAAATAATTTTACCATCTTTATATAATTGAAAATATGACGTTTTGTTGTGTTTCGAGTCATTCTACATGCAGCAGGGGTTAAAGCATTATGCACGTAATTAGTAAAATGAAGTTTTTCACCAAAGCTTAAAGAAAGATGTGCCATACAAGTTAATTTCGCAAATTCTTCTCTATTTTTTGCATCAGAATATTTAAATAAATCTACACTACTCGTACCTCTACTAGATGATGCGTACATGGCCATTTGAGTCTGCGTCGTATCAATGCCAAATTCAACCGGATGATGTTTCTCCATGTGCTTGATCATATTGCCGTATCCACCAGAAAATTTATAGATAACCCCACAATAGTTGCAAATTACTCGTTGTGAATCATCTTCTATATATTCCAAAGTAAAATGAATTTTGAAAATATCGGAGGACCGAGCCTTAACTTCTCTTCTCCGTGATTGTGCACTGACACTAGGGCCGCTCTCTTGGGTTGGCATATTTGACATTATGTTCTCGGATGAGCTTGCCATTTTTTTTTTTGAGAAATTTGAAGACAAATAAGAAAATTGAATAATTGCGATGCGAATGATACAAATTAACAACTAAATAAATTGAGATTGAGAAAATAAGAATATAAGATTATAAGAGAATTGTATTGAAGTAAGATTGAGAATAAGAGAATTATAGAAAATGAGAGAGTTGAGAATTTGGTGTGATGAAATTATGAAAAATGAATCTTATTTATAGAATTTTAGAATTTTTTGATACCAAAAATGCCCGTAATAAAACCGTTTTATTACCGTTATTAGGGGTACATTAGTTTTTTTTTTTATATATAATAAAAATATTTTTTTTAATTATTTTTTTTTGGCAGGGAGCCGTTTGGCAGCAGGGAGCCAAACGGCTCCCTGCTCCCCCAACGGCTAGTAGCCGTTGGGGGAATTAGGGTTCCTGTTGGAACCCTACGGTTCCAACAGGAACCCGACGGTTCCAACCGGAACCGTTCGGTTCCGGTTGGAACCGTCCGAACCGGTGGAACCATACGGTTCCACCGGTTCGGACGGTTCGAGTTAGGGTGGAACCCCAACCGAACCGGTCCAATTCCGGTTCGGTTCTAGTTCGGTTCCGGTTCGGAACCGGAACCGTGGCCGGGTCTAATTAAATATGTATATCTCTGTGTGTGACATGTGTGTTAATTCACTCTACATGTGTGTGTGTGGTGCGTATTCACTACATGTGTGTGTGTTATATATCTATTATTTTTGTGTGTAAATTTTTCTAGAACCATGAAATGTTTGTGTGTGTGTGTGTATATATATATATTAATTTGTTAAATTTCAAATCAACCCTTCTAGTTTATTCTTCATTATTCTTCATCTTTTCTCTTATAATAATTCTCAATACTTTGTAAAAATAATCCTCGCGTTCGGACGCAGCTACACAAAAAAATAAATTTCACACATCACGCTAAAATAATCCGGGTCTTTACAATTTCCTAGAATCGATATTTATCTGAAAATCAGAGTCTGTATATCCCTTTAAGATCATATCCTCACCGAATACTCAAGCATATAATCTCTCGTTCTCTTAAGATACTTGAGAATATGTTTCACAGCCACCCAGTGATCCAATCCTGGATTCGACTGAAACCTACTGACTACTCCCACTGCAAAACAGATGTCTGGTCTCGTCCATAGCATAACATACATGAGACTACCAACTGTTGAGGCATATGAGATATGTCTCATTCCCTCAACATCTTAAGGTGTCTTAGGAGACTGTTCGTTTGACAAATGAATTCCATACCGATAAGGCAGATTGCCTTTCTTGGAATTATGCATCTCAAATCGCACAAGGATCTTGTCGATATATGATACATTAGACATAGTTAATAGTCATTTCTTGCGATCCCGAAGTATCTGAATCCCAAGAACATAACCGATCTCTCCCAAAACTTTTATATGGAATTGGTTAGCTAGTCAGGTTTTCACATCCTATAAGATCTTTACATCATTCCCAATGATTAAATTATTATCGATGTTTAAAACAAGAAAAACCACATTCCCATCAATGACGCGCTTGTATACACAAAGCTCATCAACATTCTGCTCAAAATCATAAGACTTGATTGTGGTATCAAATCTTATATTCGAAGATCGAGATGCCTGCTTAAGTCCATTAATGGACCTTTGTAGCCTGCAAACTCTTTGCTATTGACCTTGGGCTATGAACTCTTCTGGTTGTACCATATAGATACTTTCATCAAGATTGTCATTCAAGAATGCAGTCTTGACATCCATTTGTCAAATTTCATAGTCATAATATGCGGCAATGGAAAGAAGAGTACGGATGAATTTGAGCATTGCTACTGGCGAGAAAGTTTCCTCATAGTCAACTCCCTCTTTCTGGGAATAACCATTGGCCACTAGCCTAGCCTTGAAGGTATGAACCTTCCCATCTGCCCCTCTCTTCCTCTTGTAGATCCACTTACAACCTATGGGTTTTACCCCCATCAGGTTGGTCTGCAAGTTCCCAGACTGAGTTGGAGTACATGGACTTCATCTCTAGGTTCATGGCTTTGAGCCATTCATCTTTGTCTGAATCATCCATTACACTACAATAGGTCAATGAATCATCTCTATCATCACTGGATGTGACTACTTGTGCCTCTCCAACCCGAAGGTAGCGATCAGGTTATCGTACTACCCTCCCACTGCGTCTAGGTGGTAGATCATTCTGACGAACATGCATCTGACTCTCAGATGTCGAAGCTGCTATATATTTATCAATTGTCGTTAACGATGGTGTGCTAGTCAAACCAGCAAGTAAATCATCGAGTAACACCTTACTTCGAGGCTTGAACTTCCTCATATACTCCTCATCTAGAAATGTAACATTTGTCGATACAAATACTTTTTTATCATCAGGACTATAGAAGAATCCACCCATGGTCTCCTTAGGATAGCCTATAAATAGGCACACCTGAGAACGTGGCTCCAACTTTATAGTCTTGTTATTCAGCATATATGCTGGACACCCCCATATGCGGAAATGTCGTAAACTAGTTTTACGACCATTCCACAAATCTAAGAGAGTCTTAGGAACAGACTTAGATAGAACTACATTAAGGATGTGCATTACTGTTTACAGTGCATATCCCCAGAACAAACTAGGTAGCGAGCTATAACTAAACATAGATCTCATCATGTCTAGTATGGTCTGATTTCTCCTCTCTGCAACACCATTTTACTTGGTGTTCCAGGTGCTGTGAGCTGAGATATTATCTCATGCTCAATTAAGAATTCCTCGAAATCTCTGTCAAGATATTCTTCTCTATGATCTTATTGTAGAGTCTTAATTATTTTACCTAACTAGTTCTCACCTCAGCACGATACTTTTTGAACTTTTCAAAAGTATCTGATTTGTGATGCATTAGGTAAAGATACCCATATCTAGAATAGTCGTCATTGAATGTGACGAAGTATTCATAACCACTTGGGCTCTTACATTCATCGGTCCGCAAACGTCTGATGTTTAGCTCAAGTGGTTGACTGGCTCTAATAAATTTTCCAGTAAAAGGTCTCTTAGACATTTTTCCTTCTAAATAAGATTCGCAGATTGGTAAAGTACTGAGCTTTAACTGGTTTAAGGCTCCGTTCTTTATCAATCTGTCTATCCGGTCAAGGTTTATATGACCAAGTCTAAGATGCCACAGATATGTGTTATCGAGAGAAATCTTTGCCGTTTAGTTTTAGGTTTCTCAACCTTAAATATTTCAACATTGAGCAGTGACCTATGTGTTAACGGTCTTAACACATACAAGTTATTTTCTGAGTTTCATGTGCATATGGTCAATCCATTTCTACCAATAATAACTAAATTGCTATTAAAAGAAACTGAATAACCATTATCCAAAAGTTTAGAAACATAAATCAAATTCCTGCGAAAACTAGGAATGAATAACAGATTATTCAAATTTAAATAATTATTATTTGTAAAATTTAAACTAGAAACTCCAACTGCTCTTGTTGAATAGTCACATTCAGCAAGGTCCTTCATGGGTCAAGTAGCTGCAAAGAAGAACAAAGATGGTTAGTGGCACCAGAGTCAACAATTCAGGCGGATTTATCATCCTCCACTAATAGAGATTCGATAACGAGTAAATCATATTTACATGTTTCCTTTTTCTCCTTCAGCGCAGCAAGGTATTTAGGTCAATTCCTTTTCCAATGCCTATTCTTGTTGCAATGGAAAAATTTTCCATTGGGCTTGGAATCATTGAAGCCTTTCTTGTTGTTCTTCTTTTTCATTGGCTTTGCCTTAGCCTTCCCAGTGTTATTCTTCTTTATCTTTGCATATTTAGAAGACTCATCAACATTTGCCTCAACATCGGACTTACGAGGATCCAAAAGTATAGACTCGTAATAGGTGAGCTCATTAAGAAGTTTGGTTAAAGTAAAAGCCAACTTATTCATAACAAATTTGCTTTTAAACTGCAGGAAACTCTTCGGAAGAGTTTCCATAATCATGGTCACCTGGCTACGCTCGTCAATACAAGCTCCATGGGTTTCAGTAGTGTTGAGATAGGTCATCATTCTCAAGACGTGCTCTCGGACTGATGTCTCATCCTTTATCATAGCAGTCACCGCTGAGACCATGGCCTCATGATGTTGACGCTCAGAAGTTTGCCCAAACATGCCCTGCAATGACTCTATCATCTGAGATGCTAAAGCCATAGGTTCATGATTTAAAACAAGAACCTCAGACATCCCTGCTAGCAAGTAGCAGCGGGCTTTCTCATTTGCTGTGACCCATTTCTAGTAGTTATCGTGCACAAACTTTAGCATCTGGAGGACTCTCCTCCTTCAGGACAAACTTTAGGTCTTCACAGACCAGTATATCGTTCATGTTACTTTTCCACTTAACATAATTTTCTCCCGTTAATTTATCGTTTGAGAGAATAGAAATAATTGAAGAAGCCATGGCTGAAAAATAAAATAAACATGTATTTAAAATTCATTCATCACATATCAAAATCATCAAATAATTTTGGCATAAAATTAAACATGATGCATGAACTATAAATAACGAATTAGAAACCTAAGAGAATTACTATGCCACAGAAATCTATCATCCCACAAGTAAGTGTCGTCGTAGGATAGGTCAAGTACTTGCATGATAGATCGAGATAATCTCAGTCGATTAATATATGCGGGAATAACTCTTATTCCTATATTAAACAACTACTGTTTCATTTGATCAATAAATTTTATTAACAGTTAATTATTCCTTTATGAGTGTGACCTGCCATTTCGGGATTCTTGGACTTAATGATTGGAATGCATGTTGGGATGTATGCCCTAGAGCTACATTTGATGTAAACGATTTCTTGTGTTTTGAAATAAAACGATGCATTATTCATTTTTCAAATTGTTTGTTTATTTTTCGCATATTTATATCTTTTTGTAAATACCGTAGATTACTTATGTGCCTTCAGACTTAGTGTATGAGTGTCATACACCAGAGGATTTAAGTCTAAAGTTAGTAATCTTAAATAGTCTATAGAGAGCAACAAACCGGGTATTTTGTTTGTGGTTTATCTATAGCTGCGGTCTATTCTATATTTGTATGGCGATCTTAATCCGGATCGTCCATGTAGAGACATGAGAATGAGACACCTTGTATGATGCGATCATAGGACTAGACCCAGATATATAATGACATTCTTATAATATTCGTTAAGCAAAGAAAGTCATTTCAATCTACTTGATGGTCATATATGGATTGATCTTAATCCTGAGTGTACTACGAACTCCTAAATGGCAGGCTGTGTCCTTTGATTTACAAAGGTGAGGTTGGTGTTGCAGTCCCAACCAATAGCTACGTACTTTGGAGGCACAGTTTGTTTTGTAGCTGGGAACGTTTTACATAGACATGGAGTTCACTCCTTCTTGCGAGAAGTAGATGAGTATCTTTCTTAAGGGTTGATTCGGTACTTGAACGGTTTAAGCGCTCAAATCTTTCTATTACGAATAGAAAGATTAATATTCATAATAGTTATGAATAAATCGTTCATTAGAGAATCAATGGTACTTAAGATAAAATAATTAAGAGGGGTATAACAGACATTATCACCCGATTCTAATTACGAGATACTCGTGAAGGATCAATTCGTATGCAATGACTATATCGGTGGACACCGACTTGGTTCGGATTAATATTTCATTTACGGCAACGAGAGTGCAACTTCAGGTTTTAAATTGAATAACCCGGAGTTAATAATTCAGAATATTTAATTAAGAGCTTAATTAATATTTCGAGATTATTGGAGCTCAGAACCGTAGGTCCATTTGGTCCCCGTGCTAGCTCGATATACTATAGCGGAGTTAATATAATTGGATAGTCCAATCATATACTCACAAAGAATAAATATTGTTAATATGATTAATAATATTAATTGTGTCACACTTGAAACTATATTAAAAGTTAATGTATGACATTAATAATTATATGATAATTATTAAAGATAGAATATTGAATTATATATGATATAATTTAATAAGGCTAAGATTTGTTTATTTTGGAAATAAAATTCATAAAAAATCTAAGCCATGGCCGAATTCCTTGATCAATAAGGAATGAGATTTGTTTGTTTTGGAAAAAAATTAATGCAGAAATCTTAGCCATGGCCGAATTCCTTGGTCAATAAGGAATAAGATTTGTTTATTTTGGAAACAAAATTAATGAAGAAATCTTAGCCATGGCTGAATTCCTTGATGTATAAGGAATATGATTTGTTTGGTTTGGAACAAAAATTTTAATTAAAATCCTTGCCATGGCCGAATTTGTAGATGGTGGGAGACTAATGGTTGATTTGTTTTATGAAACAAATTACCCTAAGTATAAAAGGAAAAAAAGTATTTTTTTCTTTTTAGATCACTAAAATAGAAAACCCCAGCCACCTCTTCTCTTCTCTATATTCTTAAAAGTTGAGAAAGATTATTGAAGAACAAGAAAAAAAATATTCTTTGTGTGTGATTAGATCTCTAAAACGTTTAGAGACTTGATTTGTGAACGTAGCCCACACTACCCTCCGTTGGTAACGAGATATAGCTCGGAAGATCTTCTGGCGTTGGAAAACATTTCTCCCTCTCTCCAGTAAGTCACGACATTGAGGCAGTAAATATCTCACTGCCGCGCGCATCCCTTGCAATATTGGGGCTTGGTTTTAATCTGTTTTAATTTGGGTTTTGGGAAACACCTTGGGGATCTTTTGGGGCTGAGTTAGGATTATTTTTTAGTGAAAAAAATCAGAACTAAACCCTACAGCAGGTCACATAAATAGTGGATTGGTTTGGGTGCAGTTCACGCGTCTAACGGGTGCAAAACAGTCCGCTATTTCACTGCAATTCAAGGGGCTGTTCAGGGGGCATTCCGGGGCTGAAATCTTGTGAAAAATAGAAGCAAAATTTCAGTATACCCACTGGTTCCATTCGGCCAAAGGAAGGGCAAAGTAGAAAATTTTTTCAAGTTCGATCCGTGGGCCTACCGCTTTCGCTGCTCGAGGAAAGCGTTTCCTACAATTGGCATCAAGAGCCAGGTTGAAAAGAGCTCTTAACCCTTCACTTTTTCATTTAAAGTTTCTGTTTTAATATATTTATATGAGTTATAAATATGATATGCATGTTTAGATGAGTGGGCACATTGTGATATTCATGTGATGGATGTTTTTATTATTTCATGTGATGAATTGATTTTGCATTGGTCGTAATTTTTTCCGGCTCTTATTTTTGTAGTTGGTTTTGGTTTTGGGATGTAAGGCCATAAGGTCATTGTTTATATTTGTTGTAATTTTAATTTTCAATGTAAAGTTTCAATTTTTTGTAATTCGGAGCACCGAAGTCGCAAAAGGAGCCAACACCACTTTGAAGCGGGATTTCAAGGTCAATAAATGCCTTGGTGAATCTTTTGTACTAATTAGATTAGTATAGGAAAAATAAGAGCCCGATCAATGCAATTTTTTCATATTATATTATGTTTATTTCGAATTGTTTGAATAACATGTAATATAGCTTAGGGTGCCCACTCATGCATTTTACTTGTCATAACATGTCATAAATACATTATCATTAAATTACCTAAAATTATGATTTATGTAATTTAAAATGTTTAAGTTAGAAAATGATATGCATTGAAATCATTAATTAGATTGATTGGATTTATAGTCTAAAATTTGAATTCTAATATATTGGGCTTAATTGGTGCATAATAAATTCCATTGGTATATAGGATGGAAACCCGGATATAAATTCCATAGCCGATTCCGAATGGATGGAAATATGGTATGCACTCGGGATACAATTTCACGTACCATTGGATTTTATGATGCACTAAAAATTTATTAAAATGTTTAATTGAATTTTGACCATTTGGAATTACATGATTTTAGACCTTAAGTGCCTAAGTATTTTAAGAGTTAAAATATTGTAGCTCATTATACCACTCTAATTAAATTAGTTTAATAGAGTAAATATTAGTAGAGACTAATAAATTTTATTAGTGACACAATTTTAATAGTTAAAATTGATTAGCTCACTTATGACAAACTAGTGTAAATAACAATTATGATTTAGCCGCCATAAGTTTATCCACACTAGTTAGAATAAAATATTAGATATTTTAAATAGAAACCTTAATATCTAAAATAGTGAGTGGGGAGGGATATACGACAGTATATCCCACGATCTCCGTTGTTAGTCCAAAAATGTGAGATTCAAAAGGCGCCTCGAGACGGCTTTGTTTTCGTCCCCCTACGGATGGTGTCCATTTTGGGTCAATATCAGGTTTGGGTTCCGAAAGGATAAGGATTCTAGATGTATCTTGTGAACTGACCTACCCTACGGTGGCACTTCACTCGTTAAGTCAAAGACTCTCGAAACGGCGGGTTACACTCACAAAGGAATAATTAACTGTTAATGACATTCCTTGATCAAATAAAACGGTAGTTGTTTAATATAGGAATAAGAGTTATTCCCGCATATATTAAATTGACTGAGATTGTCTCGATCTATCATGAGAGTACTTGACCTACCCTACGACGACACTTACTTGTGGGAGATAGGTTTCCGTGGCATAGCAATTCTCTTAGGTTTCTAATTCATTATTCATTATTCATGCATCATGTTTAATTTTATGCCAAAATTCTTTGATGATTTTAATATGCGATGAATGAATGTTAAATGCATGTTTATTTTATTTTCAGCCATGGTTTCTCCAATTATTTTCATACTCTCAAATGATAAATTAACCGGGGAAAAACTATGTTAAGTGGAAAAGTAACATGAACGTTATTCTGGTCTGTGAAGACCTTAGTTTGTCCTGACGGAGGAAACGGGAAAGAAACGTCCTCCCGAGCCGGCCAGAAATACTGGCCAACCAGAAATGGGTCGCAGCAAATGAGAAAGCCCGCTGCTACTTGCTAGCAGGGATGTCTGAGGTTCTTGCTGCAAAGCATGAACCTATGGCTCTAGCATCTCAGATAATGGAGTCATTGTAGGGCATGTTTGGGCAGTCTTCGGAGCGTCAATGCCATGAGGCCATGGTCTCAGCGATGACTGCTAGGATGAAGATGGGACATCAGTCCAAAAACACGTCTTAAGGATGATGACTTATTTCAACACTGCTGTGAAACCCATGGAGCTCGTATTGACGAGCATAGCCAGGTGACCATGATTATGGAAACTCTTCCGAAAAGTTTCCTGCAATTTAAAAGCAACTATGTTATGAACAAGTTGTCTTTTACTTTGACCCAACTACTTAATGAGCTCACCCATTACGAGTCCATGCTTGTGGATCCTCGTAAGTCCAGTGCAGAGGCAAATGTTGCCGAGTCTTCTAAATCTGCAAAGAAGAAGAAGAAAACACTGGAAAGGCTAAGGGAAAGCCCATTAAAAATAAGAACAAGAAAGGCTCCAAGGATGCCAAGCCCAAAGGAAAATGTTTCCACTGCGACAAGAATGGGCATTGGAAAAGGAACTGTCCCAAATACCTTGCTAAGCTGAAGGAGAAAAAGGAAACAGGTAAATATGATTTACTCGTTATTGAATACTATTAGTGGAAGATGATAAATCGCTTAGATTATTGATTCTAGGGCCACTAACCATGTTTGTTCTTCTTTACAGCTACTTGATTCATGAAGGGACCTTGCTGAAGGTGATTATACCATGAGGGTCAGGACAGGGGATGTCGTTTCAGCAAGAGTAGTGGGAGTTTCCAGTTTAAATTTTATTAATAATAGTTATTTAAATTTAAACAATGTGTTATTCATTCTTGGTTTTCGCAGGAATCTGATTTCTGTTTCTAAGCTTTTGGATGATGGTTATTCAGTTTCTTTTAATAGCAATTTGGTTATTATTAGTAGAAATGGATTAACGATATGCACAGGAAACTCAGAAAATAACTTGTATGTGTTAAGACCGTTAACACACAAGTCACTGCTCAACACTGAAATGTTTAAGGTTGAAAAACCTAAAACAAAACGGCCAAAGATTTCTCACGATGACACATATCTATGGCATCTTAGACTTGGTCACATCAACCTTGACCGGATAAATAGATTGATAAAGAACGGAGCCTTAAACCAGTTAAAGCCCGGGACTTTACCAGTTTGTGATTCCTATTTAGAAGGAAAAATGACCAATAGACCTTTTACTGGAAAAGGAATAAGAGCCAGTCAACCACTAGAGCTAATACATTCGGACGTTTGCGGACCGATGAATGTGAAAGCCTGAGGTGGTTATGAATACTTCGTCATATTCATTGACGATTATTCAAGATATGGATATGTCTACCTAATGCATCACAAATCAGATACCTTTGAAAAGTTCAAGGAATATCGTGATAAGGTTGAGAACCAATTAGGTAAGACAATCAAAACTCTACAATCAGATCGTGGAGGAGAATACCTGGACAGATATTTCGAGGAATTCTTAGTTGAGCATGGGATAGCATCCCAGCTCACAGCGCCTGGAACACCACAGTAAAATGGTGTTGCAGAAAGGAGAAATCGAACCCTGCTAGACATGGTGAGATCTATGTTTAGTTATAGATCACTACCTAGTTCATTCTGGAGATACGCACTGCAACTGTAATGTATATCCTTAATGTAGTCCATATAAGTCTGTTCCTAAGACTCCCTTAGAGTTCTGGAATGGTCGTAAAACTAATTTACGATATTTCTGCATAAGGGGGTGTCCAGCACACGTGCTGAAGAATAAGACTACAAAGTTGGAGTCACGTTCTCAAGTGTGCCTATTTGTAGGCTACCCTAGGGAGACTAGTGGAGGATTCTTCTACAGTCCTGATAATAACAAAGTATTTGTGTCGACAAATGCTATGTTTCTAGAGGAGGACTATATGAGGGAGTTCAAGCCTCGTAGTAAAATATTACTCGAGGAGTTACTTACTGGTTCGACCAGCACGTCATCGTCAATAAAATTTGACAATACATAGCACCTTCGACATCTGATAGTCAGATACTACCCAGTCAGAATGATCTACCACCTAGACGTAGTGGGAGGGTTGTACGATAACCTGATCGCTACCTAGGGATTGGAGAAGCACAAGTTATCGCCTCCAACAATGGCATAGATGATCCATTGACCTATAGTAGTGCCATGGGTGATTCTGACAAAGAGGAATGGCTCAAAGCCATGAACCTGGAGATGGAGTCCATGTATTCCAACTCGGTCTGGGAACTTGTAGACCAACCTGATGGGGTGAAACCCATAGGTTGCAAGTGGATCTACAAGAGGAAGAAGGGATCAGATAGGAAGGTACAGACCTTCAAGTCTAGATTAGTGGCCAAGGGTTACACCCAGAAAGAGGGAGTTGACTATGAGGAAACTTTCTCGCCAGTAGCTATGTTTAAATCCATCCGCACTCTTCTATCCATTGCCGCATATTATGACTATGAAATTTGGCAAATGGATGTCAAGAATGCATTCTTGAATGGCAATCTTGATGAAAGTATCTATATGATACAACCAGAAGGGTTCATCGCCCAAGGTCAAGAGAAAAAAGTTTGCAACTGCAAAGGTCCATTTATGGACTCAAGCAGACATCTCGATCTTGGAATATAAGATTTGATACACGATCGAGTCTTATAATTTTGAGCAGAATGTTGATGAGCCTTGTGTATACAAGTGCGTCATTGACGGGAATGTGGTTTTTCTTGTTTTATACGTTGATGATATTTTACTCATTGGGAATGATGTAAGGATATTATCGGATGTAAAAACCTGGCTAGCTGAGCAATTCCAAATGAAAGATTTGGGAGAGGCCAGTTATGTTCTTGGGATCCAGATATTTCGGGATCGCAAGAAAGGACTGTTAGCTATGTCTCAGGCATCCTACATTGACAAGATCCTTGTGCGATTAGGGATGCAGAATTCCAAGAAAGGCAATCTGCCTTATCGGCATGGAATTCATTTGTCGAAAGAACAGTCTCCTAAGACACCTCAGGGTATTGAGGAAATGAGACATATCTCTTACGCCTCAGCAGTTGGTAGTCTCATGTATGCCATGTTATGTATGAGACCGGACATTTGTTTTGCAGTGGGAGTAGTCAGTAGGTTTCAGTCAAACCCGAGATTGGATCACTGGGTGGCTGTGAAACACATTCTCAAGTATCTTAAGAGAACGAGAGATTATATGCTAGTATATTCCAGTGAGGATATGATCCTAAGGGGATATACAGACTCTGATTTTCAGATGGATGTTGATTCCAGGAAATCCACACCTGGATCAGTGTTCACCCTAGGTGGTGGGGCTATTGTATGGCGGAGCATAAAGCAATCTTGCATTGCCGACTCCACCATGGAGGCTGAATATGTAGCGGCTTGTGAAACGGCTAAGGAAGCAGTCTGGCTCCGTAAATTCTTGGGAGATCTGGAAGTTATTCCAGATATGGATAAACCACTCACCCTCTATTGCGATAATAGTGGAGTGGTGGTAAACTCCAAAGAACCAAGAAGCCACAAGAGAGGAAAGCATATATAGAGGAAATATCATCTCATCAGGGAGATAGTGCAGAGAGAAGACGTTACCGTCACAAAGATTGCATCCGCAGAGAACCTTGTTGATCCGTTTACAAAGACCTTACCGGCTAAAGTTTTTGAAGGTCACCTAGATGGTTTAGGATTACGTGACATGTCTCATTTGCTCTAGTGCAAGTGGGAGATTGTTGGGATGTATGCCCTGGTGCTACATTTGATGTAAACAGTTTCTTGTGTTTTGAAATAAAACGATGCATTATTCATTTATCAAATTGTTTGTTTATTTTTCGCATATTATATATCTTTGTAAATACCGTAGATTACTTATGTGCCTTCAGACTTAGTGTATGAGTGTCATACACCAGAGGATTTAAGTATAAAGTTAGTACTCTTAAATAGTCCATAGAGAGCAAACAAACCAGGTATTTTATTTGTGGTTTATCTATAGCTGCGGTCCATTTTATATTTGTATGGCGATCTTAATCCGGATCATCCATGTAGAGACATGAGAATGGAGGCACCTTGTATGATGCGATCATATAGGACTGGACCCAGATAGAAATGACATTCTGGATCATCCATGTAGAGACATGACAATAGAGGCACCTTGTATGATGTGATCATATAGAACTGGACCCAGATAGAAATGACATTCTTATAATATCCGTTAAGCAAAGAAAGTCATTTCAATCTACTTGATAGTCATATATGGATTGATCTTAATCCTGAGTGTACTACAAACTCCTGCATGGCATGCTGTGTCCTTTGATTTACAAAGGTGAGGTTGGTGTTGCAGTCCCAACCAATAGCTGTGGACGCTGGATTTCGACCGAGGTCCACAATCGAGAATTTATAGGGAGGGGGCACTAGCGATCCTGTAAAATAAAGTAAAGTGAGCGGGAGTACTTCCCACCGGTGTGGTGGGTGCCGGGGGCACTCCGACGCTCAAGTCAGTAAATGAACAAATGAAATAATAGATTGGAAGTCTAGGTTTGATGCTACCTTGAACTCCGTAGGATGTCGTGAGGGCGGTAAGTTTGAGGATGTCTCAAGGCTGTGAGTATGAGAGCTAGAAGTTGAATCCCCATTCCTCTTGGAGCCTTGTTCCTTATATATTCATGTTATAGTAACGTGTGCCTTTATTGCTTCTTGATTGCTCATCCGTTGGGTCATGATAACGGTCGACTTCGTGAGAGGTATTTATTTCATCTGCCCGTTGTAGGCTGGAAGGGAAAGTTTATGTTTATTATCCTGGGCATTACACGAACTGGTAGGTCTCTCGGCCATGGGTGTTAGTGTTCATTGGGCTTGGGCCTGCATTGCGTCCTTGTGTTTGGTTAGGGGTTTCGAGGGGTGCATTTAGTAGTGGGTCTGAAGCGAAAGACCGAAATTACCCTTGGCCCAATTTTGGCCCGTACAGTTTGTCCCCTACTCTCTAAGTCTAGGAATCCTTGGCTTGGAGAGTAGTTGACGCATGTGTCACATGGGACGAAGTCATATGTAGGTGTACTCGAGCGTTGATGCTGCATATTGATTGGACCAAACGAATGTCAAGTTATGAGCTTGAATCTACATGAGCCTTTGGGGAAGTACCCGGTCGACCTAACCAGATGATGGTCGGGATAACGAACTTGACTCTACCAGAGCCATTGCGGAAGTACCCAAGCGATTGAACCAGATGAAGGTAAGAAAATAAGTCATACGACATGTGTATACAACTTGACTCGACATGAGTCTAAGGGGGATGTCCCCGGTCGACTGGACTTGATGAGCCCAGGGAGATATAAGTCATACGAAACGTGTAATCCGTGTCTACAACTTGACTCGACATGAGTCAATGGGGGATGTCCCCGGTCAACTGGACTTGATGAGCCCAGGAAGATATAAGTCATACGACACCTGTAATCTGTGTCTACAACTTGACTCAACATGAGTCAATGGGGGATGTCCCCGGTCGATTGGACTTGATGAGCCTAGGAAGATATAAGTCATACGACACGTGTAATCCGTGTCTACAACTTGACTCGACATGAGTCAATGAGGGATGTCCCCGGTCGACTGGACTTGATGAGCCCAGGAAGATATAAGTCATACGACACCTGTAATCTATGTCTATAACTTGACTCGTCATGAGTCAATGGGGGATGTCCCCGGTCGACTGGACTTGATGAGCCCAGGGAGATATAAGTCATACGACATGTGTAATCTATGTCTATAACTTGACTCATCATGAGTCTACGGGGGATGTGTCCGGTCGACTGAACCAAATGAAGGTTCATGATATAAGTCATACGACATGTGTAGTCCATGTCTACAACTTGACTCGACATGAGTCCATGGGGGATGTCCCCGTTCGACTGTACCAGTTGAAGGTTCGGACAATCTCCATACTACTGGTCATGGATCAGTGGAGTCTTCAAATTTTTCTAGACCAGATGAAGGTCATATGTTGACTCTTCATGAGTCATAGGAGATGTTCTCAGTCGACTGAACCATATGAAGGTTCAGGATACACTCCATACAAGAGTAGTCCAGGTCTTCAACTTTGTCATATGACATTGCTTGTAAATTTCAAAACCACAATCAAGGTAAGTAAATAAGGAGAATAATGATATCTGTCGTCTGGAGGATTTGTCGAGTGACTAGTCAATTGTTCTTCAATGTAAGAAGAATACTCTATTCGACTGAAACAATGAGAGATCCTTTACGTGCCTGTTGTGTCGACTGGGAAAAAGGTTGATAATGATTTCCTAAATTGAGGATGTTTCAAGATGACCATTCATATTGATGAAAGTACATGAGAGTCTACAAATTACCAGATCTGATGGAGGTCTAAGAAAGTTTTCATTCTACTATACTTGAATAAGGTACACCAGAGTTTATACTCTACATGACCCAATGAAGGTCCAAGAAAGTCTACACTACACACTTCTGAAGAAAGTACATGGGAATCTAAACACTTCATTATATCTGATGAAGGTACATGGAATAGTCTACACACTCTAGACATGATGAAGATTCATGAGGGTCTTCACTCTACTAGACCTGATGAAGGTTTATGAGACTACGGTTGAATGGATTTGTCATATGGACTTGATGAATGTCTATCAAATTCACTTCTTACTACACTAGACCTAAAAAAGGCCTAAGATACTACAATGTGATGAGCTTGGTGAAGGTCATTAATTATTTACTCTTCTACGATGCTACTGTCAAATGGACTTGACTAATGGACTAGATGAAAGTCCAAGGTCATCATATCTGTCTCTACTAGTCCTAAGAAAGGTCAAAGAGGGTTTCGTTCCTCATACTTCGATATTTACTAAATATCAATGAGGGTGTTTATTCCTCATACTACAAATCTTTTCTCTACAAGACCTAACGAAGGTCAGTAAGGGTTTACGGTCGAATGGACCTCACGGAGGTCGAAAATAATTTTCAGTCTACCTAACCTGATGAAGGTTGGTCGATTGAATCCGAAGGGGGTTCTAATGACTTTTCATTTTAGGCATGGTAAAAAATTCCCTATGTAGTTTAGAGTTGGTAACATAACACGAAGATAATGATTAACCTTTCATGTGATTTGGAGATGAAATTCCATCAGTGTCGTCTCGAATGGATGACTATCCTTCAATGTCTTCTCAGCATTCACGCAATGTCATATAGATCATCTTTCCAGTGACCGGGAAGTGTGCTTCTTTTTCAGCATGGGGTGGTAAGCATCACTTCATCTTCATTTTGCTTGTGAGGATCTTTTTGTCGAGTGAATTTTTCTTCAACAGCCACGTGAAGCGACAACGAGTATTTTGAGTTTCTTCTAGAAGCCTCAGCCTTGCATCACTTGAGCTCATCCTTGCTCTCAACAAATGAGCTCATCCACTAGAAGAATTCAAGCCCATTCCCAAATCATAAATAATAGGCCCACATCGGTGATTGCAAGCTTCGGCTGATAGAGTGATTTTGAGGTCCCAACCCTTACAAAAATGGTCAGCCCAACGACTTGCATGTCCAACCCAAAATCTGTACCTAACAGCCCAAATGAACATTCCCACGACATGCCATGTGTATGAGGAGCTCATCATTAATTTTCCTCACGTGTGAAACTTGGTCTCAAGAAAACATACACACATGCAATGCATCCCAGGCATAGATTGACCCTCATACGCCGAAGATATTCGCAAGTCAGCCTGCTAACTCGGCCCAGTACGGAATAAAGTTACTAAACTAAACTGTAAAGCCCGGTCTAAAGACAATCGACCATACAAGAATGAGCTCTTTAATTACCAAAAGCCAATTCCAACAATTATCCCACATCGGTTGTTTGTAAGAGAAGCATCATGAGGCTGAATGGGCAAGCCAAATTGTCGTGTCCAGCCCTGAGCATAAGTCTGACCGTAGCCAAATCCTCATCCCCAGAGCTCAGACCTAACCTGGACGTGATTCTGCTTCTGGTTATCAAAATCCAAGGTATAAATCTTTGATATGATGGGGTCCCAAATCCATTTTTGGATGGCCTGGTGGGCTCGGATACAAGGCCAGTTGCAAGCGATACTTTCGATTCAACAATTTCAAATGTAAATAATGTTTGCATCTTCTAGAAATCAGAACTACCATACGAATTCTCAACACATGGGTTCGCACCATCCTAGACCGATGTCTGGCATGGATATGGTTTCATGAATATGAATAGGTTGTACCCTAAGAAGTTATATGGTCAGCATGGTAATACATTTAGATCTGGAATGGGTTGTGGCTCTAATGGATATGATTTACAAACAAATGGTCGTGGATGATTTTCTGTCGATGAGAAATATAAATCCAGGGGACCAAATTGAATGCAATGTGCATGTGAAATTTAGCCTGCCACTTTCACACATAAAGCCAATTGAAGCCTGCCAATTGCTTGATAGAATGCCACACAAGGTCTTCTTTTTTTTAAAGCATGTTTGCAACAGATGTTTCAATCTTCAATATTGAAGGCCCAACAGAAAAAAATGATCCAAGAGAATCCACTGAAGCAAAGAACGAACACAATCAGTTCCAAGAGAATTGCAAGCTGCCCAATATTCAAGACAGCCTCCATCCAGCTTCAAATGTTTGCTTAAGAAAAAGTTCACTCGACACAAAAATGGGCCAAAATAACATTGACCACACGACCATTTCAGATGGAGCAAATAAGGAAGCAGAGTGAAAATCAAATCCCATCACTCTATACAAATTGTTGCCCACTCTTCCAGCCTAATCTCCCCCACACATAACGAACCCTTGAGCCCTGCAGGTCGTCTGTTACAAACTCATGAAATCCAAGACCACTTCTCGGTTTAGCTTCACATCCCCAACATCAGGTTATGCGTGAGTAACTAGCAAAATAACAAGAAGCAACAGGCGGAATGAGTAGCCGAGCCTGGAATGTAGACGTTGGAGGCAACAGTAAACCTAAATTAACAAAATACTCAAGCACACGACATTAATTTTGCACCATATTACGTAGCCGTGTACTGTGAGTCAATTGCCTTCACGAGATCAATACTTGACCCTGGAATGGAAAATAGTAGCATCCACAACAATTAATTAGAGTAGCCGAGCCTGGCATGCAGACGTTGGAGACAACAGTAAACCTAAATTAACAAAATACTCAAGCACACGACATTAATTTTGCACCATATTACGCAGCCATGTACTGTGAGTCAATTGCCTTCACGAGATCAATACTTGACCCTGGAATGGAAAATGGTAGCATCCACAACAATTAATTAGTCGCAGATTTGTCTGTTTCTCCTTTATTTTTTTTAGCTTGGACGCCACTCTGTTTCAGCTGGATTATTGTCGCGTGGGCTTATTGTCGCATGAGTAATGGGTTGGTGATGGGCATTATCATATAATAGGTTTATGGGGCGGTCTGTATGTTGAGACAACACGAGTGTTCATGATGGGCTGTCATCAAATGATCTGCGCATGGTCATGGACAACACATGGTTGGGAGCTCTCTTCAAGTGGAGTATCCTCTTTAAAATGAATTTTCTTCCACACAGTGTCAAGTTGGGCACTCAACTCACAATGAATCTTCACAAGTGTTAATTGGAGCATCCTCATTGAGCAAAGTTTACATCCATGCAATGTCGAGTGGGATAGTATCCACATGACGTGTCTTCATTTGAAGCCTCTTCCTTGAGCCGAGACTACATCTTTGTAGTATCGAGTGGTGCTTCTGCTTCTAGCTAGTAGTTCTTCCATCTCATGTCGAATGAGATCTTGAGCAAGTGACAAGCCTCATATGTGGAGTGTTGAGTGGAATCTCTAGTAATGTTGACAGGGATGTCCTCGCCAAATCTTCATTCGAGTACTATCGACTGGGACAATCTTCTTATGCCAAGTACATCGCTTCATCATATGGGAATCCTCCTACGTAGTCTGAAGGGAATGACATTCAATTTCTACCATCTAGGGTAAATGTTAACTGCCCCAAGCAGTCTCAAATATATGTCAATTATGGAGAATACTTCTTGGTTGATTGGGTATGCCGGGGATTATGAAGGTATCCCCATGTCGACTGGAGGAAGTGTGTAGAATAACTCAAATGATGGTCCATATTTGGTGTTTGCTCTTGCTGTCGACGCCATATGAGTAGAGGTGTTTGGAAGGATCATAAATGGAGAGGTCTTTGCACGATATGAATCGCTGGGGCCCCACGGTGGGCGCCAAATTATGGACGCTGGATTTCGACCGAGGTCCACAATCGAGAATTTGTAGGGAGGGGGCACTAGCGATCCTGCAAAATAAAGTAAAGTGAGCGGGAGTACTGCCCACCGGTGTGGTGGGTGCCGGGGGCACTCCGACGCTCAAGTCAGTAAATGAACAAATGAAATAATAGATTGGAGGTCTAGGTTTGATGCTACCTTGAACTCCGTAGGATGCGTGAGGGCGGTAAGTTTGAGGATGTCTCAAGGCTGTGAGTATGAGAGCTAGAAGTTGAATCCCCCTTCCTCTTGGAGCCTTGTTCCTTATATATTCATGCTATAGTAACGTGTGCCTTTATTGCTTCTTGATTGCTCATCCGTTGGGTCATGATAACGGTCGACTTCGTGAGAGGTATTTATTTCATCTGCCCGTTGTAGGCTGGAAGGGACAATTTATGTTATTA
>SKCR01038454.1:0-114301 GCA_019454045.1 Zanthoxylum bungeanum | reverse complement strand
TTGGAAATTGTAATAATTTTGATTTATTAATTGGACCTGCGAGTCCAGCCTTATCTCCTATTTCTTTGTATTCTCTTCTCACCTATTCCCCTCAATGTAAATGAGGTTTCTTTAGAAGTGTAGTGTAACGGGCAGAAGAAATATTAGTGCTAGCGGGAGAGAGAAATTGAGAGATTTGATCTAGGATCAATGTAAAATATCCATCCGCATATCATTATTATTTTACATATGCGCTTTATTATGTGTTTAGAATGAATGTTTAAGGGTGTATGATGATGAGAGACCTTAACAAAGATAATAAATTGGTAACCAATTTGCACGCGAAAAGCCCTCATAAAATATCATGCGTCTTTTCCTTCCATTGAGTGATTCTTACTCAAGATCCGAGATTGGCAGGGGTTGTTGGCCAAAGTCAAGCCCTTGTCCGTCAAAGATGTGTTTTAATCACGAGGCTTTGTTCCATATCGGTGTCGTGTCCAAGTTGTGGTTTGTTAGCCAAAGTCAAGACCACTTCTTGTCCATAGACATTGATTACGAAGCTTCCATGTCAATGGGTCCGCGCTTGACTGGGATCACTAGGTTTGTTGTGCCAAAGCCAAGGCCTAGTTGATTCAGAGGAGGAAAAAGGTTAGGGTATACATTCGATGTATAGGCATATATAAGATATATGTTTGGGACTTGGATGTCCACCTACTGGATCTAGGAGTTGGATGAGATCCAATTGATCTTAGAGATCTACCTAGTTAATTATCATACAATTTGTTGGCCAAAGTCAAGATTGTGTGATATTTAACGGGATCCTAGCCCACTAGGAAACACGGTTTCCCGAGTACTCGACAGAGGGTTAGAGGCTCGACGAAAAATAGTGGGAGGCAAGAATTGAATTTGCAATACTCGTTCAATTACTCGTCATACGCGCTCATTTAAATTATTTCGTCATTAGATTAAATGTTAGTTGGACTAATATTTAAATTGTTGTTTTAATAAACAGTTGGACTGTATTATACTTGATTATATATAATTGGATTATATTAATCAATATATTTGAATTAATTAATTTCAGTTTACAGTTGATTTTATAATTGGATTATAGTAATCAATGTAATTGAGGTTAATTAATTTGGATTATATTTGATTATATAGTTTGACTATTATAATCATTATAATATATATAGTACCACTAATCGTTGATTAAATAGTTGGACTATTGTAATCAAGATAAAAATTGAAAAGTTGGATATTTAAAATATAATCTGGGATTAAAATATTTTAAATGATTTAATTTTCAAATTGGGAATAAATAATAGGTTACTTTATTTGATAAAATAACTTATTATACCTTAAGCCCAAAATTAAGCAAAATAAGTAGAGCATAAAATCTTTGGAAGATTTATGTGATGATGACTTTAATGCTTAATTTAATATACTGTCATAAATCTAATTTTAGATTTAGAAGTATTAAAATTGCAATTTATAATTCTTGGGGAATTAATTGACTATTCTAGAGGAGATAAAGTCAAAATTGCAATTGGGCATGTAGCACCAGGTGCACATCGTTTCGATATTCTAAAAACCCAAGGCTTGGCCTAAGGTTTCTGAAATATTAAAAAGGATAATTGACATATCCCAAAGTGACTACCATTTGGATATGGCAGACACGAAGGAATTAAAGAAAGGGCAAGACTCTTACTTTAAAAATGTTTGTCTTAGTTATGTTCACAGCTAGTATTGAAATTAGATTTTAAATACTTAGTGTGGTACATAAAATATATGTATTGATGTTCAGAATCTGCTTTGAGCAGGATACTGACTTCAAGCTGAGATTCTCTGCGAATCGGAAACAGGACGAAAGTCGCTGTTTCGACCGTAGATACCTAAGTTTAGGAACTACCCTTTGGGTATATACTTAAATTAGGAACTGTTATAATGTAACTAGTTTGACTAGAGACACTATCTCTATATCAGTGTTTAATCCGTTACGGATAAAACCTTTATATTATAGAACACTAAGTGTTTTATTATATAAAGATGATACTGAGATAAATACATTAGATGTAAATAACAGAATTTATATTTTGAATATAAATAAAATCTCAAACATATAAAATGACAAATAAATAGCTCGAATTGATTTGATCA
Source organism: Zanthoxylum bungeanum (assembly GCA_019454045.1). Taxonomy (NCBI): domain Eukaryota; kingdom Viridiplantae; phylum Streptophyta; class Magnoliopsida; order Sapindales; family Rutaceae; genus Zanthoxylum; species Zanthoxylum bungeanum. The sequence goes on along the minus strand of SKCR01038454.1, from coordinate 112,162 downwards.
ATAGAGACTTATTTGTGGCATTGTTGTCTAGGACACAATTTAACGAGACTCGTATATCCACACTTTTGAAGAGTGGGTACTAGGACTGATTTGACTATTCAAATAAAGTCTACGAATCTAGTTTGTTAGGTAAAGTACCTAAAAACTATTTACTTGGTAATAGTAAAGGGGCCACCGATCTGTTAGCCCTATTCATGGTGAAGTAAGTGGGCCCATATCTAGCTAAGCTAGATGTGAACATGAATATTTCATGACCTTGACGGATGTAGCATCACGTTATGGTTATGTGTTTCTTTTGAAGAACACAGATCGGAAATTTTTGAAGTTTCGACACGAAGAAAATAAACAGATCGGCTATAGTATTATACCGTCACGGTAAGACCGTAATGGAAAATACTTAAATAATAAGTTTTTATATACTTGAAAGAGTATAGTATTCTTTCAAATGAGGACTCCTCCCGGAACACGTCAAAGTGACGGTGTTTCCAAACGGATTAACCGAATCATGTTAGACATGATAAGGCTAATCATGAGTCGCTCTGAGCTACCATTTCCTTCAATGGATAAGTTTTAACAGTGCAATAACTTATTTGGAATAAGGTTCCATATAAATCTGTTTGACAGATGTCATATAGGATATGAACAGGGAAGAAACGAGGTTTCTCATTCCTAATAATTTGGGTATGCCAGGCATAACGTTTGGATGATACCAAACTAAAGACCCAAATTGGATAAGTGCCAATATAGGTTATCCTAAGGGAAACCATAAGTATAGTACTTATATCTCTCTCAAGAGAACAATGTGATTGTTGCTCATGCGTTTTTTCCTGAGAGGAATACCGATATGCAGTGATCAGTGGGAGGATAGTGATACTCGATGAAAATCAGAGTAATACTGTACAAGGCACGAAGTCCTTAATGGAACACAAATAGTTCATCTATGATGAACCTATACCATTAATCTTCGAGTACACAAGAACCGCGTAGATCAGAGAGAGTCATAAAAACAACCTGGGGTATGGGTTTCTGATCTCACCTCATAAAGATGTTAATCTTTTGAGGTATACCAACTGATTACGTATGAGGTAGTGATACAAGGTATCGACTCCCTATTATGACAAAGTGTCATGAGTCCAAAATGGATTCCATGTATATCAACAAGTTTGGATACTAGTTGATGTACCATAAGGCATTGTGCCTATTGGTACTTTATAAGTCTTCAAGGAAGACATACATGGAAGGCAACATACCAACGTACTAAGCTAGGCTTGTAAAGAAAAGGTAAAGTTATCAACATTGTGTTGATTCCGACGAAACCTTTTACCTGTTGCCATTGTAAATCCATTTGGATAATGCTTGCTAAAGCTGTGTATTTCATTTATAAAATATGACAGCTTAACGGAAAATCGCTTTCCTGAAAAGGAAACCTTTCGGAGGATGTTTATAACATCCTGTCGGTTTTATCGTACAATAACAAGCAAACAAGGTTCGCAGGTTATTCGATCCATGTTTGGATTGAAGCAAGCATAGGTTCTAGGAATTGTCGTTTTGATGTAATCATAATGGAGTATGATTTAATTCAAAATGAAATGATTCTTGTGTATATAAGGAGGTTAGTGGGAGTGCACTGACATGAATGTCATGTAAAATAATGATAATATGTCATTTCTTGGAAATGAAATTCCCATAAAGCAATTGGTGAAAGCTTGGCTTTCATAAGAAATTCTCCGTAAAATTCTGGGGAGTAACAACCTTTATTCAAGGAATAAAGATCTACTGGGATAGATTTGGAGTTGTTAACACTCTCTGGAAATTGTACATTTAAAATGTACTTGTATTGGTGTCTCATACGCTTCGAGCATATGGAGTCACAATCGGGTCAATCCAAGTGATAGTCACTGGATTGAAGATTAAGAACATCTGTTAGTATCTGAGAGAACTAAAGATATTGTCTTAAACTATGGAGATGGAGAACTTGAAGTGACTGGGATCACTGCTGCAAGTTTCCAAACCGGTAAATACTGCGGTACTATAAAAGTTTGAACACTGGGACAGTGAGCTAGAAACCTTCCAAGCAAGATTCTGTTGCCGAATTAACAACAAATGCGGATTATTGCTGCAGCTGAGGAAGCAATAGAAGCCATTTGGATCGAAAATAAATCTAATTAGATTAGATATAGTTCTTTTAGCAGCTGAGCTAGGCGTCAGCACAGGCTAAGGAATTAAAGGTCTCATCGACGATCCAGATATATACTTCTATATCATCTGATTCGTTCGGATCACACATGGCGTGGCGATGTGATGATCGTATAAATCGCGTCAGATGATTATCAGACAAATCCGCTGACGAAAACCTTTCCTCAGTAATTTGAGCGAACCGTACATAGTTCGGGTGTTAGACACTCGAGTGACTGGCTATGTGCCAAGTGGGAGATTGTTGGATAATATGACCCATAGCGTCACTATTTGTACGGATCACGGTGATGTTGTACAAATTAACTATGTGACAAGGAAATTGCACTCTCATCATTTGTGATTAAATCACCATAAATATATAAATGAAGAGAGGTCCATATGATTAGTTCCTGGATTGAGATGATATGAGACAGTATCAGTCCACGAAGGATTAATCATTAAATATCCCTAGCCGGAGTATTATCGAGACAGGACATCGATAATGCGGAATAGGCTAGTATTGCACTTGTGCGCGTTGTGAGGGCACAACGGCATAGTTCTCATATATTTAAGTATTGGATACTTATGCAAGTGCGATAGGAGGTCGTGTTTCACCGATGGTACGGGAAACAGCTTCGCTCTGGATAGACCCCTCGGAATGCCATTGGTATTATGACTTTGTGTCTATGGGAGGCCGAAATCAAGGTAGGTGTGTACAGTCTTAACCTGAGACTTGCATCGCTAATACTTGCGATAATCGGTAGACTTTGGTCTTGGTGGTACAGGGCTTTAACCGGTTCTGCGTACACCGCTTCTGGGTTTATCAGAGAGTCGTAGTGTATTGGGTGTGATGTCGAGACGGAAGTATCACTTCAGTCATAGTGGAGATGATGTCACACAGGATACGGTATTAGTCTCTTAAGTGCTGGCCGGCCATCGGGATATTATGACAAGGTCATGTATATCCGATTTTTGAGACTAGTTACCAGACATCCGACATGTGCTTCGGACGGGGCAGACACTTATCCAGCCCCAGCCCTAGCACGTGACTATCCGATACTGGGCTGATATACACAATACTACGGTATACTACGCTTGATACAGATCTATATATTCCTGTAAGAATATTTCTGGAGAATTGGGTAGGCATGGCGCTTTGCTAGAAGCCAACCTTGTCTTGTAAATCGGTATAAACGTAGTACGAGGTACTTACGTGTTCGGGTAGTCCGACGACCGTATTTACTGTCAACATATCCGGAGATCTCATGGGTCGCTTCCTGAAGATTCACCGATGATGTATAACTCGCACTTTAATTAATCTAGGATTAATTAGAAGAGAGAGAAAATTAATCTGGGATTAATTGCGGAGATATTTTATCTGGGATAAAATATTAATTAAAGAGATAACGATTAATTTGGAATTAATCGATAAAATAATATATTCGATATATTATAAGAAATTGGATTTCGACGTGGAATTAAAATTAGATTTTAATTCGGGCGAACGAATTAATTTAGAATTAATTCGTTAGCGACGTGAATAGTGATTTCGCTAGGCGTAATTATTTAATTACGACGCGACGGAAAATTCGTTAATTTAGAATTAGCGAACCCGAGCCCGAGAGTGATTGCGAGCGCATTCGCATTTCGAATTCGAGCGCGGTACGCAAGTCACATCAAGCGTCAAATCGCTGGTCGCATCAATTATCAAATCACTTGTCACTTTGAGTGACGTGACATGACATGTTGTTACTTTGATAAAATGACTTGATGTGAATAGTAATAGTGATGGGTAAAAGGTGAAAAGCATTGATTGTTTTTGCCTTTTGACTTTTTGGAATATGAAAAGGTTTGGTATATATATTTTATTTATTTTTGGAAAATAAATGAATAATATATATTACATTTTTTTTTCTTTTTTCCTCACTATGAAATTCGGTCTTCTCTCTCTTACATGCAAGAAAACGCATTCTCTATTTTCCCTCTCTTTTTCTTCTTCCTCTTCTCATGGCTTCAAGCCGATTTCTTCTCAAATGTTTCTGGTTTGACCGAATCAAAGGGAAGCAAGGAAGAAGACTTAGTGCTAGCACACCATGAGTGATACATAGGTGATAGGGAAACGAATTTGTGAGATTGGAATCAATTTTGGAGCTTGAAGCTTGGAGCTTCCATGGAGTCCATCCATGGCCGAATCTTGGAGAGACAAGAAGGACCAAAACCGAGCAGTCCAACAGCACAAGGAGCTCCATTACCGCGAGTTTGAGGAGCTTGAAGGCTTGTATTCTTCATTTCATCAAAACCCATCAATGTGAGTATGAATTCCGCCTTACTCCTTTATGTATTCAACTCGTTTTTATGCATGTTTGTGATCCTTGGGACTTGATTTAAACTCAACAAGATAACCCTTTAATAGATTTCCTTACAGTATAGGAATATACATGTCGGTCGGGGGTAGCCTTAATTGGAACTTAATCTTAATGAATTCAGGTAATTTGGTTGACATAGACATATGGTTCAATTGGGTTATACTGGATATTTGTAGTTGACGATCGGAAGAGGCTTTTACATAATTTAGTGTTCCAGGTTAATAAATCAATATTTTACCCAACTATATGATAACCACTTCATCTTTAAATAATATTGGAAAGATTCACAACCCTAGATAGTTTTTAATATTGAATTTTCTTAAACCTACTTTCAAGCAGTTTTATTTACTTGTTTTTAAATTTAGAATCATCACCATTTCAAATCAATCAAACAACCTGTTAGATACTAGTAAACATTTGACCTCATAAAATTAATAGATAAGGTTTTAAGTCCTTGTGGGATCGATACTTTTTATACTACTTGAACGATACATGCTCTTGTGTTATACGCGTGTGTAAGCACCGGTCAATGGGACTTGTGCAGTGTATGACAGTGACAATCCTATCAAAGTTATGCAATGTATTTTTACTTACCTGGCTCGCCGGCTGCTGCCTGACTTGCCTGTTGCTTCGAACTGAGTTGATCTGGTGGTTAGGTGCTGCGACCCATGAGTTTCATCCCTACAAGATGCTGTGATCTCTAGGAATCACTACCGATCTGAGCTGATAAGTTGTGGTCCCCTTCCGAACCATGCTCCATTCCCGGAGCACCGTTCCCGACATATTAAACCTCATTCCCGAGGCGTTGCCGTTGTGATAGTTGTGGTCCCCTTCTGAACCTTGCTCCATTCCCGGAGTGCCATTCCCAGCATGCTAAACCTCATTCCCAAGGCCTCGCGGTTGTGATAGTTGTGGTCCCCTTCCGAACCTTGCTCCATTCCCAAAGCGTCATTCCCGGCATGCTAAACCTCATTCCCGAGGCATCGCTGATGTGATGGTCCATTCCCGAACCGTGCTCCATTCCCGGAATGCCATTCCCGGCATGATAAACCTCATTCCCAAGGCATCGTTGATGTGATGGTCCATTCCCGAACCGTGCTCTATTCCCAGAGCGACATTCCCAGCATGCTAAACCTCATTCTCGAGGCATCACTGATGTGATGGTTTATTCCCGAACCTTGCTCTATTCCCATAGCGCCATTGCCGGCATGCTAAACCTCATTCCTGAGGCATCACTGATGTGATGGTACATTCCCAAACCGTGCTCTATTCCCGGAGCGCCATTTCCGGCATGCTAAACCTCATTCCCGAGGCATCGCTGATGTGATGGTTCGTTCCCGAACTGTGTTCTATTCCCGGAGTGCCATTCCCGGCATGCTAAACCTCATTCCCGAGGCATCGCTGATGTGATAGTCCATTCCCGAATCGTGCTCCATTCCCGAACCGTGCTCCATTCCCGGCATCGCTGATATGATGGTCCAATCCCGAACCGTGCTGTATGACAAGGGGTAGAGTGGTCGCCCCCAGACTTGGTTTATTTTTCTGTTCTTTGCTGCTTTCATTAGGTCAGAGTAGATCTCATTATGTGACGTTGCATACCAACATACTATACTGCCTTTCACGAGATAATCCCGATAGCTACACATATTTTCGTCCTCAAATGATGCCTAATGTCGAAACCATAGAACCTTCAAAGTACTTGATACAACTCAAATCCGACCGTCTGAATAGATGATCTGAACTAGACTCCAAGTGTGTGTGTGCCAAGGTTCCTTCACAGCTTGATCCTTAAGTAAGCCAACTCGATGATTTTGTCTCCAAGAATGGGATCAGTGGGTCTAACCAACCTAGATGTCTTGATCATGCTCTGCATTTACTTCCTCGTACACAATATGATATGGTTTTCTTCTTCTTTTCTTTCGTCCCTTTTTTTTATTTTTTTTCAACACACCTACCCTTTAAGGTAGCATTTCTCCTCATGGTGGTCCTAATACTCGCCCATGGGTAGCTTCACGCTTATCGGTTATAGGTGGTTTATTTTTCCTCTTCAGAGACTTTTCCTTCGTTTCCAACCATATCACATATCGTAACACAAGTAAACTAGGATGGACATCTAAACAAACGGTCATTCACTGATCCGCCATCTCTTCAACTAGTCATCTCTTTGACTACTTAGGCTTCCACTGCTAAGATCCTATAATTAAGAGCTCGTGAGTCTAGCCGAGATCAACCACTCAAAATATCGGATGAGAGCACATCTCGCACTTATCGTTTCTAAGGTTTCACCCTACAGCAAACAATTTCATCACCGGACATATGCCTAACCATTAAGGGTTTCTCTCTCTCTCTCTCTTTTTTTCACTCCACTAGAATTCTTCCTTTCAACTGCTGATAGTGCGGGCTTCGCCCCCTGGGATTCATTCCCGAAAACTGTTGGTGATGTGGGCCTTAACCCTGGGATTCATTCCCGAAACTGATGATGATATGTTGTTGCTTCTGGTTGGCTTGCATTTGCCGCTTTCTCCTTCTCTTTTTTTGAAACCTATGAATACAAAATGAAACAAAACACAAAAAATAATGCAAGTACGTTACGTGTATGCATGCATGCATGGATGAATTTCCTATTCCGTTGGGTTAGGTCTTCCGCAAGTTCTCCCGGTGATCGCTCGGTCTTCTCTTCCTCAGGCAAAATATTACTTCAATCTGTCCACGTTGATTGGCTCGGGTGAACTCGTTTCCTTCTAAATTTGACAGTTTCGCTACCCTGTTTCTCATCACTTTCTTTACTATGTAGGGTCCTTGGGTCTGAACTTTCCTTTCGGGTCTGTTGTTGACGGCTTTGACTACTTAAGTATCAGATCACCATTTCTGATCTTGGTAGGACACACCTTCTTGTTGAATGCTCGAGCCAACCTCTTCTGGTATAACTGCATATGATGTAAAGACTTCATTCTCTTCTCATCTAGCAATGCTAACTGTTCAAATCTCTACGAGGCCTATTCTTGTTCAGGTAACTCTGCTTCTGCTAATACCCGCATGGACTGTATCTCAACTTCCACCGGCAGTACTGCTTCCATTCCATAGACCAAAGAGTAAGGTGTGGCTCTCGTTGCTATTCTCACAGGAGTTCTGTACCCCTACAGGGCGTACGGTAGCTTGTCGATCCAATCTTTATAGTTCTCCATCATTTTGGCTAATATTTTCTTTATTGTCTTATTAGCTGCCTCGACTGCCCCATTTGCCTGCGGTCTGTAAGGTAACGACTTTTGATGTCCTATCCCGTACCTCTATAGCATTGCCTTTGTTTCTCTTTGAAACTGGACTCTGTTATTTGTTACTACGTGATGCGGCATTCCATATCGACATATGAGGTTCTGGGCTATGAACTTTGCCATCTGCTTTGCTGTAACGTTACGAAATGACTCAGCTTCCACCCATTTTGAAAAGTAGTCTACTGCCACTACTATGAAACGATGTACATTCGATGCGTGCGGTCAAATTTCTCCGACATATCAATTCCCCATGCTGAGAAAGGCCACGGCTCTGACAGCCCGTGCAACTCTGTGTGAGGCAAATGGTTCAAGTTACCATGCGCTTGGCAATCGTGATGATGCCTTACCAGCCTCACGCAGTCAGTTTCCATGGTCGACCAGTAGAAGCCTTGTATTACTATCTTGCGAGACAAATTCAATCCGTTCATGTAGGGTCCATTTACTCCGGCATGTACTTCTTCCATTGTCTTCTGAGCCTCTTATGGTGGTCTGCCCCCTGAAGTCGAGCAATATTCTTCCAACACCCGAACATGTGCCGGGCTCAAACTTCATCTTGTCCATGATCCTAGCCACCTTAGGATCCACCCATTCCTCAAAGGTTGCCGACACTTGGAACCTCGTGAAAGGTTGTATCTCCAAGGCGGCCACAACATTATCTACCTCAGCTCTAATAGTGACAATCTCTCCCCCGTACGAAAACTTGATGGCATGGTGCAAAGTTGAGGGCACGACTCCAAACTTGTGAAACCATGGTCTCCCCAATAGCAAAGAAAAAGTGGCCGGGATATCAAGCACCGTGAACTCAACCTCATCTTCAATTGGGCCCACTCGGACTATCTCAACAAAAGTACCATCTACTCTCCACTTGCTATCACCATACGCCTTGATAGTCATGTTGGAGGGATTCAGATCTGTCGCCTTCATACCCAACCTCAATAGAATCTTTAAATGGCACACATTGATAGATGAACCATCATCCACCATCACACAAGATGTCTTATTGCCCCTCACTTCCGCTCTTATGAATAGTGGCCTATTGTGATTCCTTCCTTCCACCGCAGCTCCTCTGCGGAAAAGGTTTTCACTTGCAAAGCTTCCTTTTGCACCTATCCTACGAACATTGTAGGGTTGGCATCTTCCGATACTATTATCTTGCTCAAGGCCTCAACCATGGCAGACCTATGCTCCTGAGATGCACACAACAACTCCCAGATGCTTACTTGTGCTCGTGTTTTCTTCAACTGACACAACACTACATCTCTTTCAGCATTATCCACATTCTCTGCCACTTCTCTACCTTCTGTCAACACTTCCTTGCCTTTCTCCGCTGTTTTACTGTAAAAACGCCCAATGCGTGTCATTCCTTTCACCTCCTCTTCATCACTGCTTGAGAAGTCCTCCCAGAAATTCTTCTCCTACTCCGTTTCATCCTCATTATTGCTATCCCAAATCCTCAGGAAAAAGGCTTGGTGGTTAAAAGTTTGGAGGACAAGGTTTTCAGGTAGGCCGGAGCTAATCATGTAGGTAGGTGGTGGGACAGAGTGATAGTTAGGTATGGGGTTTCTGTGTGTGTTGGGTTGATCTTTTTCTGGGTCGAGTATTTTATGGGAGTCTATGAGGTCCTGGATTTCATGTCTGAGGTGGGCACAACTGTCGGTGTCATGGCCTTTTTGCTGGTGGTAGTGACAGTAAGGGTTCCGGTTGAGGTGTGATGGTGGAGGGTGTGGAAGTTGTTAAGCTTCTAAAGGTTTTAGGAGTCCTTATCTCGTCAACTTCTCAAGCACCTTAGACAAAGGCCTACCTAGGTTAGAAAAATGCCATTTTTTGATGGCGGCAACCTCGGCAGAAATAGGCTTGGTACCTGATGGTCCTCCAACAGTCCTCATGTTCAGGCCATAAAACTTCCTATTCTCAGCTTCTTCCTCCTCAATGTCCATGACAGTCTCCCTCAGCTGTCGAAAATCTGTAATCATAAAGGTCATCCTCCTCATTTTTCCATAAATAAAGGGTTTGGTGCCCTTGATGATCATCTTGATCTGATCCTTCTTCGTGGGTCGAGTTTGCATCTTCAGAAGTTGGATTCTCCAGCGATCCATATAATCCTTGAAGCTATCCTCCGGCTTCTGTTTGGTATTCTCCAAGTCACGAAGCGACAAGTCAATCTCCAAATCTGTGACATACTGATTCAGAAAGGCCTCCGCCAATGCCCTCCAATCATCTTTGACCTTCCTCTCATGGCCGTGATACCATACCATGGGTGCACCTTCAAGCGACCTTTCGAACATCTTTTGAACTTGGGGCTTCGATAGACCCACCGAACTCATCACAGAAACATATTTTCAGAGATGGACCCTCAGATCCCCGTTCCCATTGAACTTGGCTATGTCAGACATCTTGAATTGAGCCGGCAGCTGCTCCTTAAAAGTCATCGCCTCATAGTCTAGCAAATCTTCATGCTTACCCCTCATCTTGCGGGTAACTGACTCTACCTGATCCCTGAGTTTCTGCAACTTTGCCTGAGATCCGACTATCCTTCCCACGGTATACTCAGCCACGTCATCATCAAAAATAGGGATATCATCACTCAACCTGTTCGAAGGCTCCTCACGCCTCACATTCTCAGAGCCTCCCCCAGCGCGGGGCACAGCCATATTGGCCATGGCGGCGGTCAAAGCTTGCAACTGCTCGGTAACCTTGGTGAGACTAGTCTCTAGTTGATCCATATGAGATCCATCATTCTCTGACTCGCTCATGTTTGCTAACGGCCTTTTGACGAGTCTTCCATCTTCCCTAACCCAATGGGTATCTATGGTGTCTTTTAAAACTTTTAGTCAGCATGTATGCATACGATGCATGGAATATATAAGCCCGTCAAGGTTTTTATACAAGTCGGCCCATTATCATTTTAAAGCATTCAATCATACTATTGCGAGGTGCAAACTTGTCCCAGTTGAAAAAAGCCCAACAGGTTTACACTTTCGCGATAACGTGGCTAAATAACTTCAAATGGTAAGGGGCCCAAATACAAAATGGCCCATCGTCATTTTAGAAGCTTTTGGCCCAATTGTCATAAGACACAAACTCGTCCCAGTTTAAATGGCCCAACAAGTTCACAACTCATGACGAAAGGTCCAACTGAATCAAAATGATGATGGTCCCAAACACAAGCATAAAGGGGTGGCTTCTATTGGTCATACAACTATGGTTCACATGTAGGTTTATAGGAGTGTAGACCATGGCTCTCGCCGGTGAAGGGATGCCCACAACTAGTTCTCCCCACTCAAGGGTTCGAGCGACCAAGTTAGCGCACCTTTTTTATACCCTAAGGTACGTGCCAACAAGTGATGATACATGAATAACTGTCAAATGGATTTCTTATTGAAGATTCCTCAGAGGGAGGGTGGAGCGAACTCTCTTAAATACCATTGCCTCTTAGGCTCTTATCCCTTTGGTGACATGAATAAACAAGAGGTCTTCCAAATTAGTCCATCACGGTAAGCTTCGAGTAAATGATTATCTAGGTGCGTTCACAACGTTTCCTTTCAGCTATAGAAAAGTAGTGAATGAAGGAAGACACCAAACCATTACCTAGCTCTAATAATGCATTTGGTTAAACCCCTTGGACCCAACCCACTTGCAGACACAGTTAACTAAAGCAAAATCACAAACATTACAAGATATTATTTTGGGGCCGATTCTCTATCCCCAGTGGAGTCGCCAGACTGTATGACACATAAATCGGCGACGCTGTTCCAGGCTCACGGCCCGATCAGGAGTACGGAGTAGCCCGCGGGGGACTAAATCGGAGAATAATGGAGTCGCCACCCAGCATAAACTGGGAAATGATTTAAGGCCGCACTTACCCCTCGCAAGGGAATACCTCAAACCGTTGGGTTCGGAATGGTCCCTTACTTATGCCACTTATAATGAACGGATTTATGCGATAATATAACCAAGTCTACGCGACATACACATGCAAGAATAACCTATATCTAAGTTTGCATACAACATATATCTAAGTTTGCATACAACCTACATCTAAGTTTGCATACAACCTATATCTAAGTTTGCATACAACATATATCTAAGTTTGCATACAACCTACATCTAAGTTTGCATACAACCTATATCTAAGTTTGCATGCATAGAAGTAAATAAAATGAAAGCAAGCACACAATCTCATGAACATATTACGTTGATAAATACGGAAATATAAATAAATAATAATTGTATAAACATAAACATTGAAGAGATACAATTAAGTTCCTAACGCGAAAGAAATAACTAAATCATGCATGGAGATAACGTGCGATTTCTAATGAACCATGGATAGACACAAGATTAGATAAAATGAAATATGTGTGTTTCTCAAGTAGTACGTGGAGTTGTATCCCAAGTTCAGACCGTACTACCGTCCATTCGGATTTGGTTACGGAATTTACATCTGGGTTTCCATCCGATATACCACGAGAGATAGCACAAAACCATTCATCCAACAACAATAACATACATGAACCAACAATGTGCATGCGAAGAAATACTAATAAATAATTAAAAAAGATGAACGAGAGTAAATAAAAGGGTGCCCTCAGGTCTTACCTTTTAAGTCGCCTCTTGGAAGTGCGGTACGCGGCCGTCGGAAGGGTTAATGCTCCGCAACTCCTCCAATTAACTGGTTTGATATTTTCCTTCGTTGCTTCACTATTTTGGGCTGCTGTTTTTGTTGTTTTTGGTGCTGTTTTTGGTGCTATTTTTTGGACTATTTTAAGGTGCAGCTTTTTGGTGATTTATGGACTGTTTTAGGGTGCATTTTTGTTGGTGATTAAGGGCTATTTTTAGGGTACAGTTTGCGGTATTTTAGGGCTGTTTGGGCTACTATTTTTACGGTATTTTAGGGCTGTTTGGGTTGTTGTTTTTGTGGTATTTTAGGGGTGTTTGGGACTGCTGTTTCTGTAGTGTTTTGGGGGCTGTTTGGGGCTGCTGTTTCTGCGGTGTTTTGGGTGTATTTGGGGCTGTTGTTTTGGTACTTTAAGGTGTTGTTTGGGGGGTTTTTTAGGCTACTATTTTTGCGGTATTTGGGTGTGTTATTTTCGGTGATGGGGATACTCGTTGAGTGGGTATTTTTGCGGTAATGGAGGGGTTATTTTATGGTAGTTTTTGGTGATGCAAAGGGTGGTTTATTGTTGTGTTTCTTCAGTGATGGTGAGGTTGTTTCTTGTTGTTTGCGAGAGGAGGGAAGAGATGGTGTAGGGGTCGTGAAGCTTAGGGTTATTATCTTGTGGATTTTCGTGAATGTGGTGAAAGAGCTAAGGGTCTTAAGGTTTGGTTTATGTCTCTTTTTATAGGAGTGGGCTAGGGTTTTCCTTGCATGGGAAGGAAAGAAATCATGCAATCATGGGGGGTATCTTTTAATTAGTGTGTTATAAGGAAAAGATCTATTCAATTTAGTTAGGTGATTTGTTTTAGTTTAGGAAAGGGATTTATGGGATTTGATTTGATTTATTTAATTTAGGCATGTGATTTATTTAAATTAGGAAGGTGATTTATTTAGATTTTAACATTTGTTTAATGTGTTGGATATTTTTGAGGGGATTTGGTGGGCTTGGGCGTGTGGAGCTTGGTTCTTTGGTGGGCTTGGGCGTGTGGGTTGGTGGTGTGTAGACTTGGGCGTGTGGCTTGGTGTGGGTTGCGGGGGTTTTGGGCCGAGGATAAATTTTAAAACAGAGGTCCATCGAGTGAACCCGAGGCTAAGCAAACGAATTAAGTCGAACAAGGTATTAATTTTTGAATTTTCCCTCAGACGTCCGTTTCCCGTGACTTCCGTAACTTATCGGGTATTTCCTCTATACGAGGCTTGTCATCGGGCTTTATGCAAAAATGCAGTGCCTACAGTCGCAATGCTTTGCTAATATGTTATCCAGAAGTACAATCTCCTTCAAGGTTTTTTGGTAATTCCCAGGTCACATGCTCATAATGCAATAACTTACTCTCTCTTCGCGGCTCCCTGACATTCACAAGGAAAGGTTCATAGAGTGCAAGTAACATTCATATTACTATTACATACCATCGGATGTATCCTCATAGTCAGGTACCACAAACACCTAGATAGGCAAACAACTTGGGATGGCTTATCAAGATTCGACTGAGTCTAAAGCTAATTGAGACCTTTCTGTAGGACACAGAACTTGACGACGCTGTTCTAGGCTCGCGGCCTAGTTATGAGTACGGAATAGCCCGCGGGGAAACTAAACTGGAGAAATAACATGGAGTCGCCACCCAGTGTGAACTAGGACAAAGATTTAAGGCCGCACTCACCCCTCGCAAGGGAAGACCTCAAACCGTTGGGTTCGGAATGGTCCCTTACTTATGTCACTTGTGATGATATGATTTTTGCAATAAACTAACCGAATCTATTCAAAATTCATGCTCAAGGGTAATCTACGTCTAGTATGCATTCAAACCTGTGAATACAAAACAAACACAAAATGAATTCCAAAATGTGTTACGTATATGCATGCATGCATGAGTGTGCTCCATTTTGGAGCGCCATTTTCGGCATTTGCTGTGTGTGCTCCATTTTGGAGCGCCATTTTTGGCATTTGTTGTGTGTGCTCCATTTTGGAGCACCATTTTCGGCGTCTGCTGTGTGTGCTCCATTTTGGAGTGCCATTTTCGGCATCTGTTGTGTGTGTGCTCCATTTCTGAACCGTGATGTCCGAGAATGTGGCTCATTTTTGAGCCGTTACTTGATGAGGTGGTCTTTGCCGCTACAATCCTCTTTTGTCGTCTCACGAAAGGGCGTTACACGTCCGTTGGAAGGGTGAATGATCTGCAACTCTTTCGGTTCACTAACTCAACGTCTTTCCTCGCTGTTTTGCTACTGTTTTTAGGCCACTATTTTGGTTGTTTTAGGGGACTGTTTTGGGCGTTTTGGAGGGGTATTGGCTGCGGTTTTTGTCACTGTTTTACGCAATTTTGAATGCAGTTTTTAGTGCAGTTTTGGGCAGTTTTTTAGGTGCAGTTTTGGGTGTTTTCTGGACTATTTTCGAGGTGATTTAAGGGTGCAATTTTTGGACTGGTTTGGTTGTGCGTTATGTTTGTGTGGCCTAAGTGGAATTGGGGCGTGGCTTATACGTGAGGTCAGTATGGTGATGGGTTGGCTTCGTGGAGGCTACTGGCGTGAAGGAGCAGGGATGTGTACGTTAAAGGGGGCAACGTGTGGCTAGTATGTGTGAATGCCAGTATGCGTGAAGGGCAATTGTGGGCTATTAGCGTGAGGGCTTGGCGGCAGTGTGTGCAACTGTGGGCTATTAGCGTGAGGGCTAGGTGGCGTTTAGGTGAAGGGAACCTTTTGATGGGTGGCTTATTGGCGTCTTGGTGAGAAGGGCCATGTGTTGATTGGCGTGAAGGATGAGGGGAGATAGGTTTTAGCGTGGGGGCTGGTTACGTGGCTTCTTGTGTGAAGGGTTTC
Organism: Zanthoxylum bungeanum; assembly: GCA_019454045.1. Taxonomy (NCBI): domain Eukaryota; kingdom Viridiplantae; phylum Streptophyta; class Magnoliopsida; order Sapindales; family Rutaceae; genus Zanthoxylum; species Zanthoxylum bungeanum. The sequence goes on along the minus strand of SKCR01038454.1, from coordinate 96,878 downwards.
TGTGTGATTAATTTGAAGGCAGAGGCTTTAATGGGCGTTGAATGGGTGGAGAGCTATGTGGCGCTGATGGTGGGCTTCATGTGTGGCTGTGTTTATGGCGTTGTGCCATTTGGCGAATATGAGGGTTTTGTGGCTTTTGTTTTTTAACGTGAAGATGGGCCGAGTGTTTAAGGTTATGTGAATGGCTTCTTTTGATGAATGACTTGAGTTAAAGGGAGAGAGGGAGGACGTGAGGGCTGGTTATTTTCTTTGTATTTTCGTGAGGATCAGCCAGGGTTGAATGTGTGGGTTAAGGGTTCTTTTTATAGGCCAAGGGAGGGGGTTTACCTTGTTGGAGAAGGAATAGGATTTGGGTAATTAATGGGAGATATTTTTAATTAGTATTTGATAGGGGAAATCTTTAATTAAGGGAAGTGATTTGATTTATTCTTTTTAGTTAAGGATATGATTTAGTTTAATTAGGCAAGGGATCCATGAGATTTATTTAATTTAGGAAGTGGATTTATTTAATTGGTAGGTGATTTAATTAAATTAGGAATGTGATTTATTTAAATTAGGAATTTAATTTCAATTTATTTTGTTTTACTTTAATTTAATTTAATTTGTGACATGTTTTATTATTCGGATTGGGCTTGGTGAGTTTTAAAACAGAGGTCCAACAAGCGAACCCGAAGCGAAACAAGCGAATTAAATCCGACAAAATGCTAATTTCCAACTTTACCCTTCCCACGTCCGTTTCTCGCGACTTCCACAATCAAAGAGGTAGTGTCTCCATACGAGACTCATCATTGGGACTTATACGTAAAAATGCAGTGCCTACAGTCGGCCCCACTTTTATGGGACTTGTGCAGTGTGTGACAATGACAATCCTATCAAAGTACGTGCAATGCATTTTTACTTTCCTGGCTCGCCAGCTGCCACTTGACTTTCCATGTGCTGAGATGCTTTGACCTTTGGGCTTTGTTCCAAAACTGTATTGAATGTGGGTTTTGTTCCTGAACTGTGCTAAGTTGAGGCTTTATTCCCCTGAGCTTTATTCCCGAGCTGTTTTGAAAGTGGGCTTTATTCCCCTGGGCCTTGTTCCCGAACTGTGTTAAGATAGGGCTTTATTCCCCTAGGTTTTGTTCCCGAACTGTGTCAAGGTAGGGCTTTATTCCCCTCGGCTTTGTTCCCGAACTGTGTCAAGGTAGGGCTTTATTCCCCTGGGCTTTGTTCCCGAACTGTGTTGAGATAGGGCTTTATTCCCCTAGGCTTTGTTCCCGAACTGTGTTAAGATAGGGTTTTATTCCCCTAGGCTTTGTTCCCGAATTGTGTTGAGATAAGGCTTTATTCCCCTGGGCTTTATTCCGAAACAGTGTCAAGATAGGGCTTTATTCCTATAGGCTTTATTCCCGAACTGTGTTAAGATAAGGTTTTATTCCTCTGGGCTTTATTCCCGAACTGTGTCAAGCTAGGGTTTTATTCCTCTAGGCTTTGTTCCCGAACTGTGTCAAGATAGGGCTTTATTCCCCTAGGCTTTGTTCCCGAACTGTGTTAAGATAGGGCTTTATTCCCGAACTGTGTTAAGATATGGCTTTATTCCCCTGGGCTTTATTCCAGAACTGATTCTGATGTTGATGTGTCTCCATACCCGGAGTGCCATACCTGGTAAAACTGGTACTGATGTCAGTGTGTCTCCATACCTGGAGTGCTGATGATGCAGTGGGCCCTCGACCCTGGGATGCATCCCGGAATTGCAACTGATATGTGGACCCTCGACCCTGAAACACATCCTAAAAGTAATGATGTAGTGGTTCCTCGACCCTGGGACGCATCTCGGAACTGCAACTGTTGATGCAGTGGGCCCTCACCTTGGGACACATCCCGGAACTGCAACCGACAACGAGGGCCCTCGACTTTGGGATGCATCCCATTACCGCTGACAATGTGGGCCTCGCCCTCAAACTGATGATGTAGTGGGTCCTCGACCCTGGGACGCATCCCGGAACTACAATTGATGATGCAGTGGGCCCTCGACCCTGGGACGCATCCCGGAACTACAACCGACAACGGGGGCCCTCAACCCTGGGACGCATCCCAATACCGCTGACAATGTGGGCCTCACCCTCAAACTGATAATGTAGTGGGTCCTCGACCCTGGGACGTATCCCGAAACTACAACTGATGATGCAGTGGGCCCTCGACCCGGGGACGTATCCCGGAACTGCAACCGACAACGTGGGCCCTCGACTTTGGGATGCATCCCAATACCGCTGACAGTGTGGGCCTCGCCCTCAAACTGATGATGTAGTGGGTTCTCGACCCTGAACTGGTACTGATGTGGGCCTCTCCCCAATCTGATACTGATGTGGGCCTCGCCCCAAGACTAACACTGATGTGGGCTTCACCCCAAACTGATATGGGCCTCGCCCCAAACTGATACTAATATGGGCCTTCCCCAAACTGATACTGACGTGGGCCTCGCCCCAAACTGATACTGATGTGGGCATCGCCCCCAAACTGATACTGATGTGGGCCTCGCCCCAGATTGATACTGATGTGGGCCTCGCCCCAAACTGATATGGGCCTCGCCCCAAACTGATACTAATATGGGCCTCGACCCTGGGACTCATCCCCAAAACTGCTGCTGATGTGGGCCTCGAGCCTGGGACTTATCCCCAAAACTAATGCTGATGTGGGTCTCGGCTCTGTGACTCATCCCCAAAACTGATGCTGATGTGGGCCTAGACCATGGGACACGTCCCCAAAACTGATACTGATGTAGGCCTAAACCCAAGCTGATACTGATGTGCGCCTCAACCCCAAACTGATATTGATGTGGGCCTTGCCCCCAAACTGATGCTGATGTGGGCCTCGCCCCCAGACTGATACTGATGTGGGCCTCGCCCCCAGACTGATACTGATATGGGCCTCGCCGCAAACTGATACTGATGTGGGCCTCGACCTTGGGACTCATCCCCAAAACGGCTGCTGATGAGGGCATCGACCTTGGGATTCATTCCTGAAACTGATGATGCTATGTTGCTGTTCCTGGTTGGCTTGCATTTGCCACTTTCTCATTTTCTTTAAAACCTGTGAACAAAAATAAGACAAGGATTGCGTGTATATGACGTGTATGAATGCATGCATGAATATGTTTCCTATTCTGATGGGTTAGGTCTTCCGCCAGTTCTCCAGATGATTGCTTGGTCTTCTCTCTGGTCTCATGGCTCAATTTCTTGTTATACTTCTTATTCACGGGGTGGTAGACTGGTCGCCCCCAGTCTTGATTTAGCTTTCTACTCTCCGCTGCTTGCATTAGGTCAAGGTGGACCCCGTGATGTGCCATTCCATATCATCATACAACGAAATGGTCCCAATAGTTACACATATTATCGTCCTCAAAGAATGCCCAATATTGAAACCAGAGAACCTTCAAAACATTCAATGCAATTCAAATCCAAGTCTTTGAATAAATGATCTAAGCCAAACTCAAAGTGTGTGTGTGTAAAGGTTCTTTCACAATTTGATCCTTAAGCAAGCCAACTCAATGATTTCGCTTCAAAAATCGGGATCGATGGGTTAAACCAACCTAGATGTCTCAGTTATGCTCTGCAATTTCTTTTTCGTGCTCAGTGTGGTATGGTTTCATTTTTCTTTTCCTTTGTCTCTCTTTTTTCCTTTTCATTTTGAACTTTTTCTTTTCTTTTCTTTTTTCAACACACCTACCCTTTAAGGTAGCATTTCTCCTCATGGTGGTCCTAATACTCGCCCATGGGTAGCTTCACGCTTATCGGTTATAGGTGGTTCGATTCTTTTCTTTATAGACTTTTCTTTTATTTTCAACCATACCACACATCATAACACAAGCAAATCAGGATAGACATCTAAGCAAACGGTCATTCACCGACCTATAATTTTTTCAACTAGTCATCTTGCCAACTACTTAGGTTTTCACTGCTAAGATCCTATAAATAAGTGGTTATGAGTCTAACATAGATCAACTACTCAAAGCATAAGATAAGAGCACATCAAGAGTTTATCGTTTCTAAGATTTCACCCTAAAGCAAACCATTTCATCATTGGACTTATGCCTAACAATTAAGGACTAAAAACAAACAATATTTTTTTCTTCACTTTTTTTTTCTCTTTTTTTTTTTTTTTTTTTTTTTTGCTGAAGGCCCTCCAATGGTCTTTTTATTCTTGTCGTAATGTTTTCTTTTTCTCGATTTCCTTTTCCTCGCTATCCATGTTTGGTAAACTCCTCTTGACAAACCCTTTTTTTCTTCTCTAACCCAACGGATATCTATGATGGCTTTTAAGACACGGGGTTAACATGATGCATGTATGCATGAGATGCATGCGATGTATGAGGTATAATATGAATGTGGTTATCAAAAGCATAAAGGGGCAGCTTCTACAGGATATACAACTATGGTTCTCATGCGGGTTTATGGGAGTGTAGACAAAGGCTCTCGCTGACAAAGGATTGCCCATGACTAGGACTCCCCACCAAAGGGTTCGAGCGACCAAGTGAGCGCACCTTTTTTATACCTTAAGGTACGTGCCAACGAGTTATGGTGTGTGACCACCATGGACACGGTTAACTAAAACACAAATCACAACAAGTTAAACCTCTTTCAACCCACTATAGACACGGTCAACTAAAGTAAAATCATAAACATCACAAGACATGATTTCGGGGCCGATTCTCTGTCCCCAGTGGAGACGCCAGACTGTAGGACACAGAACTTGACGACGCTGTTCTAGGCTCGCGGCCTAGTTAGGAGTACGGAATAGCCCGCGGGGGAACTAAACCGGAGAAATAACATGGAGTCGCCACCCAGTGTGTACTGGGATAAAGATTTAAGGCCGCACTCACCCCTCGCAAGGGAAGACCTCAAACCGTTGGGTTCAGAATGGTCCCTTACTTATGTCACTTGTGATGATATGATTTGTGCAATAAACTAACCGAATCTATTCAACATTCATGCTCAAGGGTAATCTACGTCTAGTATGCATTCAAACCTGCGAATACAAAACAAACACAAAACGAATGCCAAAATGTGTTACGTGTATGCATGCATGCATGAGTGTGGTCCATTTTGGAGCGCCATTTTCGGCATTTGCTGTGCGTGCTCCATTTTGGAGCACCATTTTCGGCATTTGTTGTGTGTGCTCCATTTTGGAGCGCCATTTTCGGCATTTGCTGTGTGTGCTCCATTTTGGAGCACCATTTTCGGCATTTGTTATGTGTGCTCCATTTTGGAGAGCCATTTTCGGCGCTGCTGTGTGTGCTCCATTTTGGAGTGCCATTTTCGGCATCTGTTGTGTGTGCTCCATTTCTGAACCGTGCTGTCCGAGAATGTGGCTCATTTTTTAGCCGTTACTTGATGAGGTGGTCTTTACTGCTACAATCCTATTTTGTCGTCTCACGAAAGGGCGTTACACGTCCGTTGGAAGGGTGAATGATCCGCAACTCTTTCGGTTCACTAAATCAACGTCTTTCCTCACTGTTTTGCTGTTCGGGCTGCTATTTTTACTCTGTTTCGCTGCTGTTTTGTTGCTGTTTTTAGGCCACTGTTTTGGTTGTTTCAGGGGACTGTTTTGGGAGTTTTGGAGGGGTATTGGCTGCGGTTTTTATCACTGTTTTAGGCAGTTTTTGATGTAGTTTTTAGTGCAGTTTTGGGAAGTTTTTTAGGTGCAGTTTTGGGTGTTTTCTGGACTGTTTTCGGGGTGATTTCAGGGTGCAGTTTTTGGACTGGTTTGGTTGTGCGTTAGGTTTGTGTGGCCTGAGTGGAATTGGGGCGTGGCTTATGCGTGAGGTCAGTATGGTGATTGGTTGGCTTCGTGGAGGCTACTGGCGTGAAGGAGCAGGGACGTGTGCGTTAAAGGGGGCAACGTGTGGCTAGTATGCGTGAAGGTCAGTATGCGTGAAGGGCAATTATGGGCTATTAGCGTGAGGGCTTGGCGGCAGTGTGTGCAATTGTGGGCTATTAGCGTGAGGGCTAGGTGGCGTTTAGGTGAAGGGAACCTTTTGATGCGTGGCTTATTGGCGTCTTGGTGAGAAGGGCCAGGTGTTGATTAGCGTGAAGGATGAGGGGAGATAGGTTTTAGCGTGGGGGCTGATTACGTGGCTTCTTGTGTCAAGGGTTTCTGTGTGATTAATTTGAAGGCAGAGGCTGTTATGGGCGTTGAATGGGTGGAGAGCTATGTGGCGCTGATGGTGGGCTTCACGTGAGGCTGTGTTTATGGCGTTGTGCCGTTTGGCGAATATGAGTGTTTTGTGGCTTTTGTTTTTTAACGTGAAGAGGGGCCGAGTGGTTAAGGTTATGTGAATGGCTTCTTTTGATGAATGACGTGAGTTAAAGGGAGAGAGGGAGGACGTGAGGGCTGGTTATTTTCTTTGTATTTTCGTGAGGATCAGTCAGGGTTGAATGTGTGGGTTAAGGGTTCTTTTTATAGGCCAAGTGAGGGAGTTTACCTTGTTGGAGAAGGAATAGGATTTGGGTAATTAATGTGAGATATTTTTAATTAGTATTTGATAGGGGAAATCTTTAATTAAGGGAAGTGATTTGATTTTATTTTTAGTTAAGGATATGATTTAGTTTAATTAGGCAAGGGATCCATGAGATTTATTTAATTTAGGAAGTGGATTTATTTAATTGGTATGTGATTTAATTAAATTAGGAATGTGATTTATTTAAATTAGGAATTTAATTTCAATTTAATTTGTTTTACTTTAATTTAATTTAATTTAATTTGTGACATGTTTTATTATTCGGATTGGGCTTGGTGTGTTTTAAAACAGAGGTCCAACAAGCGAACCTGAAGCGAAACAAGCGAGTTAAATCCGACAAAATGCTAATTTCCAACTTTACCCTTCCCACGTCCGTTTCTTGCGACTTCCACAATCAAAGAGGTAGTGCCTCCATACGAGACTCATCATCGGGACTTATACGTAAAAATGCAGTGCCTACACTTTCTTTCACCAATAACAAAGTTAACTCATTTGTTACAATTGGATTCTTATGAGTCCTATGGTTCATTTGACGTGTTATCATGCAGTACTCGTGTTCTGCTGGATTCTTGACGATCTCTTCGGGTTTCATATTGGGGTTACGGTCTGAAAAACAAGAGGGTTATTGACAAGAAACTCACTTGGGTGTTAAACCAAGCAATCCATGAGCATCTAGCTAAAACCCAAGAACCTTAATCAATGATTTTGTAGGAATAAAATCCATCAAAGATCAGCCCTAAGCCACCATGAAACCCCACCCATGATAACCTAAAAATAGGAAATCATTGTGTTTTGCTAGCATTGGAGACGCCACTAAGCTTGCTAAGCTTAGACAAGTCGATTTGAACTTGAAAAGAGGAATCCCTCCCTTACATTAAATTCTGCCATAGCCTTAGCTTAAGAGCTTCAAGTTTTCTCAAAAATTTCGTGAATTATGTGTTAAGGAAGAAGAAAAAAAACAAGTTTAAATAGATTACATAAAGAAACCCTAAAGGCTTGAAGACAAAAATGCCCTTAATTGGAAAAATTATAAAATGGCCCAAAATTTATCTTAACATAAAATGAATAAGCTAGAAATATGCCAAAATATTAAAAATGTCATTGTCTTCAAAGGCTTGTGAAGCTTCATTCAGAACTTATTTGGGCCAAGTGAAGTAGCTTGTGGCCCTCTCTATTGAAGCCCACATGCGTCTCTAGTGTGCCTCTGACTTGTCTGTTACAATGGGCCATGAAACTCTGAGCTATCTGCCATTGCTTCTCTGATCCTCTTGGCCTTTTGTCTTTTGATTGGCCCTGTTGGTACTTACAATGGTTCTATTTTGCTGCTAGTCATGTCCCCTGGTGCTTCGAGTGTTTCTTGTGTTAGACATTATGTCCCATAGCGTCACTGTTTGTAAATGATATTGTATTATTGTACAAAATTAACTATGTGATAATGAAATTGCCTTTTGCCATTTTGTAAATATTATTTACTTTGATATATAAATGGCGAAAGTCCATATGATTAGTACTGGATTGAGATGATATGAGACAGTATCAATCCATAAAGGTTTAATCATTAAATATCCCTAGCCGTAGTATTATCGAGACTGGACATCGATAATGCGGAATAGACTAGTATTGCGCTTGTGCACGTTGTGAGGGCACAATGGCATAGTTCTCATATATTTAAGTATTGGATACTTATGCAAGTGCGATAGGAGGTTGTGTTTTACCGATGGTACGGAAAACAGCTTCGCTCTGGATAGACCCCCGCGGAATCCCATTGGTAGTATGTCTGCGTGTCTATGGGAGGCCGCATCAGGGTAGGTGTATATGGTCTTAACCTGAGACTTACATCGCTAGTACTTGCGACAATCGGTAAACTTTGGTTTTGGTGGTTGGGAACCTTAACCGGTTCTGTGTACACCTCTTCTGGGTTTATCGAGAATCGTAGTGTACTGGATGTGATGTCAAGATGGAAGTATCGCTTCAGACATATGGAGGCGATGATCACGCAGGACACAGAACTAGTACTCTATAAAAGGTTGCAACCGTCGGGACAATATGACCAGGTCAGGATTGTCCGATTTAAAGAGACTAGTTGCTTGATGTCCGATATATGTTTCGTACGGGGCAGACACATCTCCAGCCCCAGGCCTAGCATGTGATCATCCGATACTGGATCGATGTACGCAATACTACGGTATACTACGCTTGATATAGATCTTATATTCCTATAAGAATATTTCTGGAGAATTGGGTAGGCATGGCGCTTTGCTAGAAGAATAAGAAACCTTGTCTTGTAAATCGGTAAGAACGTATACGGTAGTGCGTGTTCGGATTATCCGACGACCGTATTTACTGCCAACAATCCGGAGATCTCTTGGGTCGCTTCCTGAAGATTCACCTATGATATTTGATTCGAACTTAATTAATCTTGGATTAATTGCGGAGAAACTTTATCTCGGATAAAGTGCCTTATTTAGAGAGAGAACGATTAATTTGGAATTAATCGATAAAATTTATATTCGATATATAATTGAAATTCGATTTCGACGCGAAATTAAAATTACATTTTAATTCGGGCATACGAGTTAATTTAGAATTATTTCGTTAGCGACGTAAATAATAATTTCGCTAGGAGCGATTATTTATTTAAATTCGATTTAATTAACGTCGCGACGCAAGTTCGGTATTTCGGAAATATCGAATCCGAACGCGTGAGTGGACGTGGGCCCACTTTCATTTGGAAACGTGTGGGGCCCACTTGACACATGTCATTATATGTATTATTTTATTGATAATGCATTGCATGGTGATAGTGTATAATACACTCTAATGTTATGCATGGAATTTGAGTGTTTGACACTCTAAGCCTTTGCATGGCTTGTGTCATAGATTTATTATTATTTAATAAATATTATGGCATAAATATAAATTGATTTTTGGTATCAAAAATCATTAGAACAAAAGAAATTTCTCTCCTCTCTCTCTTTCATGACCGAAAACTGCATGCAGTTTTGGTCTTCATCTTCTTCAATTTTGGTTGCCAAAAGCTTGAAGAAAGGGTTGTTGTTTGGAACATCTTCTCACATGCAAGGCTAGCACCATCAAGGAATCAAAAGAGGTGATAGGGAAACCATCATAGAGCAAGGAATACACAAAGCTTGGAGCTTCCTACTTCTTGTCTTCCTTGGCCGAATCATCCCAACCTTGGAGCTTCCATTTGGTTTGATTTTTCTTCATCAACAAAGCATTGTAAGTATGATTCCGCCATACTTCATGTTTATATATATTCTTTGTTGTATTTCATGTATGCTTAATCTTTCCTTGGGACATATTTTAGAAACCAACAATGGTATCATGGAGCCATGGTTAAGCATGAAATACTTTAGGTTAAAATTTGATAAATTGGTTGAAGCATGTTCTTGTGAAATTTGATGAATAAGTATGCTTGCATGTATATAGATTGATGTTATATGGAATCAATTTTATGAAAAATGCATTGGATGATTTTTCCCCAAAATTTTAACCTTGGCCGAATGGGTGTGTTAAAATTGGTTGAAGCATGTCTTGTGAAATTTGATGAATAAGTATGCTTGCATGTATATAACATGATGTTATATGGAATCAATTTTATGAAAAATGCATTGGATGATTTTTCCCCAAAATTTTTGACCTTGGCCGAATGATATGGTGAAATTGATTGAAGCATGTTCTTGTGAAATTTGATTAATAAGAATGCTTACATGTATATAGAATGATGATACATGGAATCAATTTTATGAAAAATGCATTGGATGATTTTTTCCCCAAATTCATGCCTTGGCCGAATGTGTTGCTACTTGGAGTGGATTGGAATTTTTTGTGTTTAAGATCATTGGATGACTTAGAACATGTACGGGACGTAGATTAATAATTCAATCGGATTGAAAAACAAATCGACACAAAAAAACTCACCTTGGCCGAATACATAGGACATGTAAAGGAGTTGATTTTTGTTAAAATTAATGTTGGACATTTATTTTGAACAATACATGATTAATAAATTAAATGGGTATTTTTGAAATATTTGGTTTAATGTATTAATCTTGGTATTACACTTTAATTAATTGGACTTTAATGTTTGGAATATTAAAATTTAATTAATGGGCTTAATTGGTGAATTGGGCTTTTAATATTGCATTTGGGCATAATGGGCTTGGTTGGACCAAGTAGATTTGGGCCAAATGGATTGGATCCAATTTGGGCCTAAATCACTCCATTAAGTCCAAATATAATATAATGGGCTTTAAAATTTAATTGGGCCTTATGGGCTTAAAATTGGTTTTATGGCATTTAAGGGTGATTCCTTATTTGGGCTTGGTAATTGGGTTTGACCCACATTGACCGAAGCCCAAGCCTTAATAAATCAATTCTAAGTCCATTTGACTTGAATTAAATTCAACATTGGATGTTAGTTGGGCTTTGAGGCCCAATAAGATTAGATTTAGAATCTAAGTCTTTAAAGCACATTAAAAGTGTAAACATTTAATTTGGAATTAAATAATTTAATTAGTATTGAATACGAATTGAATTAGATTTAATTAGTAGTTCGATATAATTCGCGAATTCGTACCTTATGTACTTATTCTCAATCGAGTTGGACTCGCGCAAAATCAAACCGTTGTTTGAACATTGGATGATCACTTAAACAAAGACTAATTAATTGGATTAGATTGGTTGTAAAAGCATGTCTTGTTTGAATATATATGTATGTGATGAATGAATAGTGTATATCGGATGGATATTAGAAGGGAAAGGGTAATTTTAGAAATTATTGTAAATTTGGAATTTATAAATTGGACCTGCGTGTCCAGCCTTATCTCTTTATCTCTTTGTATTCTCTTCTCACCTAATTCCCCTCAATGTAAATGAGGTTTCTCTTATTGTATTTTGTAATTGGGTAGAAGTAGAATAGTGCTAGCGGGGAGAGGAAAGGGAGTGAGTTGTTCTAGGAACAAGTTGTTTATATATCCATCCGCATATCACTATTAATTTACTTTACGCGCTTTATGATGTTTTAGAAGCATGCTTAAGGGTGTATGATGATGAGACCTAACAAATAAATAAATTGGTTCCCAATTACGCGAAAATCCCTCAATTATATTAAGCGAATATCCTTCCATTGAATGGTTCTTGTTCAAGATCCGAAGTTGGCATTGGTTTGTTTTTTGACCAAAGTCAAGACCTTTGTCAATCAAGGATGTACTTGAATCATGAGAGTTTTGTTGCATATCGGTGTCTTGTCCAAATCGTGATTTTTATTGGCCAAAGTCAAGATCACTTTTTGTCCAACGACATTGATTACGAAACTTTCCTCGTCAATGGGTCCCGCTTAACTGGAATCATTAGGTTTGTTTTTGGCCAAAGCCAAGGCCTAGTTGATTCGGAGGATAGGGTTAGGAAAATGTATTAGATACATTGACATTATACATATGTTTCGGACTTGGATGTCCACCTAACCGGATCTAGGAATTGGATGAGATCCAATTGATCATGGAGATCTACCTAAGTTAAATAGCATACAATTTTTATTGGCCAAAGTCAAGGTTGTGTGTTATTTAACGGGATCCTAGCCCACTAGGAAATTCGATTTCCCGAGTTCTCTACAGAGGGTTAGAAACTTGAAGAAAATAGTGGGAGGCTATTATTGAATTTGCAATTTCATTCAGATATTTAGCCTTACGCATCTTTCAAAATTATTTCGTCAATATTTTAATAATTAGTTGGACTAATATATTGTTATTTTTTATTTGTAACAGTTTGACTGTACCCATAACATCGTTGACTTTATAGTTGGACTATAGTTGTCAAGATGATTGGCAAAGGTAATATCCGTGACATAATCATGGGCGATAATGTCTTCAAAGGGACAAACTTTGCCGACTGGGAAATGAACCTCAAGATAGTGCTTGGGGCTGAGAGGATACTGTATACTATTCAGACACCTCTCCCGCCTAAACCCACTGAGCCACTGGAGCTAGAGTTATGGAAAACTCATAGTGACGATTGTGACCAAGCTCAGTCAGTTATGCTAGCTGCAATGACCCAGCATTTCAGACGCCAGAATAGGGATTTGGATCCCTATAACATGATGGCAAGATTGCGTGATCTTCACCGCACCAATAAGCGGATGAAGAGGTACGAGCTAGTAAGGAAACTCTTCCGCTCCCGGATGACAGACGGCGCATCAGTTGAAGCCCACGGGACTCAAATGATCGCCGATATTGATGAGTTGGCCAATATGGGAATAGTCTTGGAGGCTGAGCTGACTATAGATATGATCTTGCAGTCACTTCCTGATACTTGGAAACAAATCATAATCAACTACAAGTTGATGGATACAGATGACACTCTTGGAGAGCTGTTATCTGTCTTGAAGGAGTCCGAAAGGGAACTCCTAAAGGGGAGCAAGCGCGAGGCGCATTTTGCATCGACCTCTCATGCGCCAAAGGGTGGCCCCAAGGCAATTGGAGGTGCGAGGAAGAAGAAGTTCAAGAAAAGGGCAAAGGCAAGTTGACAGTGGCTTCTAGGAAGCCAAAGGACAAATCTCGCGACATCTGCCTCAACTGCGGCAAGAGGGGTCACTGGAAACGTGACTGCCGAATGAGCATTGTGCAGAGGGAGGATATCAAGGCTAGCAAGGCTATCGCCTCTGGTATGTTTGTTATTGAGATAAATATGAATACTTCTAGTTTTAAAAATTGGATTTTTGATTCTGGTTGTGGTGCTCATATTTGTACTGATGTGCAGGATCTGCATGATAGCAGGGTGCTGGCATCAGGGGAGATGGATCTACGGGTTGGAAACGGAACACCAGTTGCTGTTTTGGCCGTAGGAACTTTTGTTTTAGTACTGCCCTCAGGGCATGAACTTAAACTTTTGAACTGTTATTTTGTACCTAGTTTAACTAGGAATATTATATCTGTATCCTTGTTAACCCAGCAGGGTTACACTTTTGTATTCAGGAACACTGGGTGTTATTTATATAAAAATGATGCAGAAATTTGCACAGCTGTTGCAAATAACGGTCTTTATATTTTGAATATAAATGAATCTCCTAAAATGACAAACAAAAGGCTCAAAGGAGTAATCTAAAAGATGAAGCTTATATGTGGCATTGTCGTCTAGGACACATCAACAAGACTCGCATATCCACACTTTCAAGAGTGGGTACTTGGACGAATTTGATCCCAATTCATATGACGTCTGCGAATCTTGTCTTTTAGGCAAAATGTCTAGATCACCTTTTAGTGGTAAAGGTGAACGTGCCACAGAACTATTGCTCTCGTTCATACTGACGTATGCGGGCCCATGTCTAGCCAGGCTAGAGGTGGATTTCACTACTTCGTAACCTTTACAGATGATGCATCTCGTTATGGTTATGTGTATCTTATGAGACACAAGTCGGAAACTTTTGAGAAATTCAAAGAGTTTCGACACGAAGTGGAGAAACAAACAGGGAAGAGTGTTAAGACATTACGGTCAGACCGTGGTGGCGAATACTTAAGTTATGAGTTTCAAGATTACTTGAAAGAATATGGTATTCTTTCACAGTGGACTCCTCCTGGAACACCGCAATTAAACGGTGTGTCCGAAACTTTGGTTTTGGTGGTTGGGAACCTTAACCGGTTCTGTGTACACCTCTTCTGGGTTTATCGAGAATCGTAGTGTACTGGATGTGATGTCAAGATGGAAGTATCGCTTCAGACATATGGAGGCGATGATCACGCAGGACACAGAACTAGTACTCTATAAAAGTTTGCAACCGTCGGGACAATATGACCAGGTCAGGATTGTCCGATTTAAAGAGACTAGTTGCTTGATGTCCGATATATGTTTCGTACGGGGCAGACACATCTCCAGCCCCAGGCCTAGCATGTGATCATCCGATACTGGATCGATGTACGCAATACTACGGTATACTACGCTTGATATAGATCTTATATTCCTATAAGAATATTTCTGGAGAATTGGGTAGGCATGGCGCTTTGCTAGAAGCCAACCTTGTCTTGTGAATCGGTAAGAACGTAGTACGAGGTACGTGCGTGTTCGGATTATCCGACGACCGTATTTACTGCCAACATATCCGGAGATCTCTTGGGTCGCTTCCTGAAGATTCACCTATGATATTTGATTCGAACTTAATTAATCTTGGATTAATTGCGGAGAAACTTTATCTCGGATAAAGTGCCTTATTTAGAGAGAGAACGATTAATTTGGAATTAATCGATAAAATTATTATATTCGATATAATAATTGAAATTCGATTTCGACGCGAAATTAAAATTACATTTAAATTCGGGCATACGAGTTAATTTAGAATTAATTCGTTAGCGACGTAAATAATAATTTCGCTAGGAGCGATTATTTATTTAATTCGATTTAATTAACGTCGCGACGCAAGTTCGGTATTTCGGAAATATCGAATCCGAACGCGTGAGTGGACGTGGGCCCACTTTCATTTGGAAACGTGTGGGGCCCACTTGACACATGTCATTATATGTATTATTTTATTGATAATGCATTGCATGGTGATAGTGTATAATACACTCTAATGTTATGCATGGAATTTGAGTGTTTGACACTCTAAGCCTTTGCATGGCTTGTGTCATAGATTTATTATTATTTAATAAATATTATGGCATAAATATAAATTGATTTTTGGTATCAAAAATCAATTAGAACAAAAGAAATTTCTCTCCTCTCTCTCTTTCATGACCGAAAACTGCATGCAGTTTTGGTCTTCATCTTCTTCAATTTTGGTTGCCAAAAGCTTGAAGAAAGGGTTGTTGTTTGGAACATCTTCTCACATGCAAGGCTAGCACCATCAAGGAATCAAAAGAGGTGATAGGGAAACCATCATAGAGCAAGGAATACACAAAGCTTGGAGCTTCCTACTTCTTGTCTTCCTTGGCCGAATCATCCCAACCTTGGAGCTTCCATTTGGTTTGATTTTTCTTCATCAACAAAGCATTGTAAGTATGATTCCGCCATACTTCATGTTTATATATATTCTTTGTTGTATTTCATGTATGCTTAATCTTTCCTTGGGACATATTTTAGAAACCAACACCTTGGTCCATGTCATTCCCCCTCTCTTGAAAAGGATTCGACCTCGAATCTGCACCTACATCAAAATAAGATAAGTCAGAAACATTAAACGTTGCAGAAATACCGTACTCACCAAGAAGATCAAGCTTGTAAGCATTGTCATTGATCCGCTCCAGGACTTGAAATGGACCATCTCCTCTCGGTTGCAGTTTGGATTTCCACTGTGCTGAGAACCTTTTGTTGTGAAAATGAAGCCATACCCAATCTCCGGGGTTAAGTACAATACGCTTCCTCCCTTTATTAGCATGAAATGCATACTGTTCATTCTTCTTATCAATGTGCACCTTAGCTTTCTCATGTATCATCTTCACCAACTCCGCCTTCTTTTTACCATCCAAACTCCATTGCTCGTTAACAGGTAAAGACAATAAATCCAAAGGAGTAAAAGGATTAAAACCATATGCAATCTCAAATGGTGAATAAAAAGTGTTAGAATGAATGCAACGCAATACATTATATCAATTTACTATAATGACAAACATTCTTCCCAAGATTTCATATTTTTACCAACTATAGTGCGCAATATTTATGATAAAGTTCTATTAACTACTTCTTTTTGTCCGTCTATCTGTGGGTGACAAGTGGTAGAATATAACAACTTAATGCCCAATTTAGCCAACAACACTTTCCAGAAATTGTTAAGGAACTTAACATCTCTATCTGATATAATACTCTTAAGTATACCATGGAGTCGCACTATGTCTCTGAAAAACAAATCAGTTATGTTTATTGCATCATCAGTTTTATGACATGCTATGAAATGCGCCATCTTGCTAAACCTATCAACCACAACAAATATTGAATCCCTACCCCTCTAGGTCCTAGGCAAACCTAATACAAAATCCATAGATATATCAAGCCAAGGTTCACTAGGTGCAGGTAAATGAGTGTACAACCAATGAGGCATCAGTTTAGATTTTGCTTGTTTATAAGTTATACATTTATCACAAATACGCTCAATACCACATTTCATTCTAAGCTAATTAAAGTACTCATGCAAAATAACTAGTATCTTATTAATACCAAAGTGCCCCATTAAACCACCTCAATGCCCTTCTTTCACAAGCAATTCACGCATACTACAAGCGGGAATACACAACATATTCTTCTTAAATAAGAATCCATCATGTAAGTAAAATTGACCAAATGAAGACTTTGTACATGCAATATAAATCTCATCAAAGTCAGAATCACATGCATATAGATCTTTAATCAAATCAAATCCCAATATCTTGGCATTCATCGAAGTTAGTAAAACATACCTTTGCGATATTGCATCGGTGATAATATTTTCCTTACCTTGCTTGTAGCATATTACATATGGAAATGTCTCAACAAACTCTAACCACTTCGTATGTCACTTGTTCAGCATACCTTGGCACTTCAAATGCTTCAATGACTCATGATCGGTATGGATCATAAACTCTCGAGGCCACATATAATGCTGCCAAGTCTTAAGAGCTCTCACTAGAGCATCAAACTCCTTGTCATATCTGGGGTACCTCAAAGTTCCTCTATTAAGCTTCTCACTAAAATAGTCTATTGGCTGCTTTTCTTGCATAAGAACCCCTCTAATGCCTATCTCGGATGCCAAAACTTGTTCACTACATAGCTTCATTTTAAGATCCTAGAATGCAAGCTTATGCTCTTCTTCCCAATTGAAGCCAACGGTTTTCTTCACTACTTCAGTCAGTGGTGCTGCAATACTATTAAAGTCTCTAACAAATCTACGGTAGAAGCTTGTTAATCAATGGAAGCTTCTGACTTCTGTCATAGTTGTCGATGTAGGCCAATCTTGAATTGCCTTTACCTTTTCTGCATCAACTTCGATGCCATCTGTACTTACAACAAAACCAAGGAAAATAATTCTATCCATATAAAAAGTGCACTTATCAAAGTTAACATACAATTTTTCTTGTCTTAACACATCAAGAACATGCTTCAAATACATAACATGCTTATCTAATGTTTTACTGTAAATTAAGATGTCATCAAAATAAACTACAACAAACCTACCTATAATTGCACGCATAACATGATTCATCAATCTCATAAATATGCTAGGTGCGTTTGTAAGACCAAATGGCATAACTAAACTTTCATACAAGCCATACTTGGTCTTAAATGCAGTTTTCCACTCATCTCCCTCTCTCATGCGAATTTGATCGTATCCATTTTTTAACTCAATCTTACTAAAAAAAATTGAACCATAAAATTCATCAAATATGTCATCTAGTTTAGGAATAGGGTGACGATACTTTACCATAATACTATTGATCACTCAACAATCAACACACATACGCCATAGCTCATATTTCTTAGGAACTAGAAGAATCGGTACATCACAAGGACTCATACTTTCTCTGAAACTCCCTTTCTCCATCAACTCATGCACTGTTAGACAATTATGACCCATAGCGTCACTATTTGTAAAAGATATTGTGGTTTTTGTACAAATTAACTATGTAGCAATGGAAATTGTATTTTATCATTTTGTAATTTGATTACTTAAATATATAAATGATAAAAGACCTTATGATTAGTTCCGGATTATAAGATATGAGATAGTATCAATCCATAAATGTTTAATCATTAAATATCCCTAGTCGTAGTATTATCGAGACTGGACTTCGATAATGCAGAATAGACTAGTATTGCACTTGTGCGTGTTATGGAAGCGTAACAGCATAGTTCTCATATATTTAAGTATTGGATACTTATGCAAGTGTGATAGGAGGTTGTGTTTACCGATGGTACGGAAACGCTTCGCTCTGGATAGACCCCGCATAATCCCATTGGTAGTATGACTATGTGTCTATGGGAATCCGCATCAGGGTAGGTGTATTTGGTCTTAACCTGAGACTTGCATCGAGTACTTGCGACAATCAATACGTTTTGGTTTTTATCGTCCAGGACTTTAACAGGTTCTGTGTATGCCTCTTCTGGTTGAATGAGAATCGTAGTGTATGGGTGTGATGTCAAGACGGAAGTATCACTTCAATCATATGAAGATGATGATCACGCAGGGATAACAGAACTGGTACTCTAAATGGTTACAACCATCGGGATAATATGACATGGTCATGATTATCCGATTAAAGAGACTAGTTGATTGTAATCCGATATATGCTTTGTACGGGGCAGACACTACTATTCCAGCCCCAGACCTTGCATTTGACATCTGATACTAGATCGCAATACACAATACTACGCCTGACAAAGATTATATATTCCATTAAGAATATTTCTGGAGAATATGGTAGGCACGGTGCTTTGCTAGAAGCCAACCATGTCTCGTAAATGGATAAAAACGTAGTACGAGGTACGTACATGTTTGGATAGTCCGACGACCAGATTTACTGCCAACATATCCAGGGATCTCTTGGGTCGCTTCCCGAAGATTCACCGATGATGTATGATTCGAGCATAATTAATCTGGGATTAATTACGGAGAGATTTAAATATAGGATAAAATACTATTTGAAGAGAGAGAACGATTAATTTGGAATTATCGATAAAATAATATATTCGATATATTAAACAAAATTAGATTTCGGCGTGGAATTAAAATTGGAATTTTAATTCGGGCAAACGAATTCATTTAAAATTAATTCGCGAGCGACATGAATAGTAATTTTGCTTGGCATAATTATTTAATTAAATTTGATTTAATTACGTCACAACGGATAATTCGTTAATTCAGAATTAGCGAACCCCGAGCTCGGGATGTGTTGCGGGCCCACTCGGATTTTGAATCAAGTGATGCCCACAAGTCACATCACTTGTCACTTTAGTTGATGGGTTTTGGTGAAGTTATTGAAGACTTGTTCAACATACTTCCTCAAGTTGATGGCATGAATGACTAATACCAAATGTTTGGTATATGATTATTTGATTTTTGAAATCAAAAACAAAAGTCAACACACTCAACTCTCATTCTCTCATTCTCTCATTCACGCCCATTTTGGAAAAACAAACCCTCTCCAATTTTTCTCTTTGGCCAAACAATGAGGAAGAACAAGAAGGAAATTGTGTGCAAATTTCTTAGTTGCTAGCACATCAAGGAATCATCCAAGGTGATAGGGAAACCATCCCAAAAGCTTGGAATAAACGCAAAAGCTTGGAGCTTGGATCTCATTCCCCAAAGTGGAGCTGGCCGAAACTTGGAGGAACAATGTTTTTTATTTGACGCATCCTAAATCCGTTCAATGTAAGTATGATTCCGCCATACTTTACTTTTGTATTCATATTTTTCATTACTTATATTGATCTTGGATTGTCTTAGAGACCAACAATGGTATCAGAGCCTTGGATGAGCATGAAATTGAATTTAGGGTTTATACTAAAATTTGGGTAAATTTGATTTGAGCATGATTTAACCAAATTGTTTGTTTGAGCATGTTTATATATGGATAGCTTGGAGTTATATGTGATCAATTTGAAGAAAATTGAATTGGATTAATTTTTCCCAAATTTTTGCATGTTGGCCGAATGCAATGTAGCCCTTAAGGTCATGGTATTTTTTGTTCTTTTGATCATTGGATGAGTTTAAAGACTTGGGATAAATTGATTAATGATTTAATTGGATTGAAATCGAAATCGATTTAAAAATCCTTCAAATGCCGTGAGCTTCAAACCATGAAATGAGATGATTTTTTGTTTCAATAATGTTGGACATGTGTTGAACAAATTAAAGCATGATTAATTGATTAAATTGATATTTTAGAAATGTTAATTTAGATAATTAATTAATGTAATACACTTTAATTAATTAAATTATGAAATTTGGAATTTTAGAATTTGATTAATTGGGCTTAATTTAGAATTGGGCTTTAAATGTTGTATTCGGGCCTAATGGGCTTGGTTGGGCCTAAATCATTCCATTAAGTCCAAATATGACAAATGGGCCTTTTATGTTTAATTGGGCCTTATGGCCGAAATTGGTTTCTTGGCAAATAGGGTGATTCCTTAATTGGGCTTTGGTATTTGGGTTTGACCCATATTGACCAAAGTCCATGCCTAAGAATTAATTGAAAGCCCATTTGACTTAATATAATGACATTGGATGTCAATTGGGCTTTGAAATCCATTTAGATTAGATTTGGAATCTAAGTCGTAAAGGCACATTAAAAAGTGTAGTTATTTAATTTGAAATTAAATAGAATTAGTATTGAATACAAATTAAATTGGATTTAAATTGTAGTTCGATATAATTCAAGAATTCGTACTTTGAGTACTTATTCTCAAACGAGTTGGACTTGCGCCACAAATCGTTGTTTGAACATTGGATGATCACGTTATTCAAAGATTAATTAATTGGATTATATTGATTGAATAACATGCTTTGTGTGAATACATGGATGTGGTGAATGAATAATGTATATCGGATGGATATTAGAAGGGAAAGGGCAATTTTGGAAATTATTGTAAATTTAGAATTTATTAAATTGGACCTGCGTGTCCAGCCTTATCTCTCTTGATTCTTTTTAAGTCTCTTCTCACCTAATTCCCCTCAATGTTAATGAGGTTTCTTGAATTGTATTATGTAATTGGGTAAAAGTAAGAATAGTGCTAGCCGGAAGAGGAAATGGAGTGATTTGTTCTAGGAACAATCTTTGAAATATCCATCCGCATATCATTATTAATTTATTTACCGCGCCTTATTATGCTTTTATAATGCATACTTAAGGGTGTATGATGAGACCTAACAAAGATAATAATTGGTTGCCAATTTACGCGAAAAACCCTCAATAAATTTAAGCGTTTTCCTTCCATTGAGTGATTCTTACTCAAGATCCAAGATTGGCATTGGTTTGTTGCCAAAGTCAATACCTTTGTCCATCGTGGATGTGTTTGAATCATGAAGGCTTTGTTCCATATCGTATGTCTTGTCCAAGTTGTGATTTTTTGGCCAAAGTCAAGATCACTTCTTGTCCATCGACATCAATTACGAAGCTTTCCAAAGTCAATGGGTTCCGCTTAACTGGAATCATTAAGCTTGTTGTGCCAAAGCCAAGGCTTAGTTGATTCAGAGGAAAAAGGTTAGAAAAATATATTGGATATATTAGCATTTATATTATATATATGTTTCGGACTTGGAGGTCCACCTACCGGATCTAGGATTGGATGAGATCCAATTGATCTTAGATATCTATCTAGTTAAATATCATACAGCTTGTTGGCCAAAGTCAAGGTTGTGTGTTATTTAACGAGATCCTAGCCCACTATGAAACTAGGTTCCCGAGTACTCAACAGAGGGTTAGAGGCTCGCCGAAAAATAGTGGGAGGCTAGTATTGAATTTGCAATTTCGTTCAATACTTAGCTTTACGCGCTTTCAAAATTATTTCGTCAATTAATTTATTAGTTGGACTAATATATTATATTTTTCTTGTAACAGTTAGATTGTACCCAACATCGTTAATCGAATAGTTGGACTATTGCGGTTAAGATGACAGGAAAGTTAAGCATTAGGGATATTGTCATGGGCGACAATATCTTTAGTGGCACAAACTTTCAGGACTGGGATATGAATCTCAGAATTGTTCTGGGATCCGAGAAGTTACTCTACACGATAGAGAGACCTTTTGGGCCTAAGCCCCGACCTGGTCAGTTGCTTGAGCTAGAGCTTTGGAATACTCATAGCGATGACAACGCGACTGCTCAATCGGTAATGCTTGCTACTATGACTCCGCAATTCCGTCCTCAAAACAAGGGATTGGATCCCTATGAGATGATGGCGAAGTTGCATGATCTTCACCGATCTAATCTTAGATCGTAAAGATATGAGTTGCAGAAGAAGCTCTTCTGTGCTCACATGTCAGAGGGTACGTCTGTTGAGCACCATGTGTCACAGATGATTGCTGACATTGAGCAGCTCGGACAGATGGGCATCGTCTTCGAGGCTGAGACTTCAGTAGATTTGATCCTACAGTCTCTCCCTGACACTTGGAGTGTGTTCATCATGAACTACAATATGTTGAACCAAGACCAAACTCTTGGAGAGTTGATGTCCACTCTGCGTGAAGCAGAAAAAGAGCTCATTAAGGGCAAGAAGCGTGAGGCGCACTTCACTTCAACATCTCAGACTCCGAGGGCTTGGCCCAAGGCTACTGGAGGTGTAAAGAAGAAGAAGCATAAGAAGAAGGGCAAGGCCAAATCGTCAAAGGGTTCTGGGAAACCTAAGGAAAAATCCCAAGATGTATGTCTCCAGTGCGGCAAGCGGGGTCACTGGAAGCGTGACTGCCACGAGTACAATGCACACATGATGGAAATCAAAGCGGGCAAGGCACCGGCTTCAGGTATGTTTGTTATAGAAATAACCATGTCTACTATTAGTTTTAAAAATTGGATTTTTGATTCTGGTTGTGGAACTATATATGTACTGATGTGCAAGATCTGCAGATTAGCAGGAGACTGGCCTCATGAGAGATTAACCTCCGCGTTGGAAATGGGACAAGGGTCACCTTTTTGGCCGTTGGCACTTTTGTTTTGGAACTGCCCTCGGGGCATGTAATTAAACTATCAGACTGTTATTATGTACCTAGTTTGACTAGGAATATTATTTATGTATCTATGTTAACCCAATGTGGGTATACTTTTGTATTTATAAACACTGGGTGTTTTATGTATAAAAATGATATGGAAATTTGCACTGCTGATGTAAATAATGGTCTTTATATTTTGAATATGAATCAATCTCAAACATATAATGTAACAAACAAAAGGCTTAAAGTAAGTAACAAAGATGAAACTTACATGTGGCATTGTCGTCTAGGACACATAAACAAGACACATATATCCACACTTTCGAAGAGTGGGTACTTGGATCCAAATTCATATGACGTCTGCGAATCTTGTTTATTAGGCAAGATGCCTAAATCACCTTTTAGCGGTAAAGGTGCACGTGCCACCGAACTGTTAGCCCTCATTCATAGTGACGTATATGGGCCCATGTCTAGCCAGGCTAGAGGTGGATATGAATACTTCATAACCTTTATGGATGATGCATCGCGTTATGGTTATGTGTATCTTATGAGACAGAAGTCGGAAACTTTTTAGAAATCAAAGAGTTTCGACACGAAGTAGAAAAACAGACCAGTAAAAGTATTAAGACATTACGGTCGGATGTGGTGGCGAATACTTAAGCAACGATTTTCTTGATTACTTGAAAGAATATGGTATTCTTTCGCAGTGGACTCCTCCCGGAACACCGCAATTAAATGGTGTGTCCGAACGGAGAAACCGAACTTTGTTAGACATGGTAAGGTCTATGATGAGTCGCACAGAGCTACCTATTTCCTTATGGGGATATGCATTGAACAGTGCAATAATTATTTTGAATAAGGTTTCGTCAAAGTCTGTTCACAGACTCCGTATGAAATATGGACAGGAAAGAAACCGGGTTTCTCATTCCTGAAGATTTGGGGTTGCTGGGCATACGTCAAACGTTTGGAAGGTACCAAACTTGAACCCAAATCAGATATATGCCTATTTGTAGGATATCTTAGGGAAACCAAAGGATATTACTTCTATCCCCCACAAGAGAACAAAGTATTTGTTGCTCTACATGTGGTTTTCCTTGAGAAGGAATTCCTAAATACAGTGATAAGTGGGAGGAAAATAGAACTCGATGAAAATCGGAGTGATACTGTTCCTGGTACAGAATCCTTAACGGAACATGAACAGTCCATCAGGGATGAGACTGTACCATAATCTTCGAATAAGGACCGCGTAGGTCGAAGAGAGTCAGAAAACAACCTGAGAGGTATGGGTTTCTGATCTCACCTTATATGGATATTAATCTTATTGAGGAAGACGAGCCAGCTACGTATGAGGAAGGGATACAAGTTATCTACTCCGGTTTATGGCAAGATGCCATGAATTCCGAAATGGATTCAATGTACACCAACCAAGTTTGGACACTGGTTGATGCACCAGAAGGCGTAAAGCCTATTGGTTGCAAATGGGTCTTCAAGAAGAAGACTGACATGGATGGCAACGTACAAACGTACAAAGCTAGGCTTGTAGCGAACGAGTATCGTCAACGACATGGTGTCGATTACGACGAAACTTTTTCACCCGTTGCCATGATTAAATCCATTAGGATAATGCTTGCTATTGTTGCATATTTCGATTACGAGATATAGCAGATGGACGTCAAAACCGCCTTCCTTAACGGAAACCTTTTGGAGGATATTTATATGCAACAGCCAAGACTTGCAAACAAGGTTTGTAAGTTAAATCGATCCATTTATGGATTGAAGCAAGCATCGCGTTCTTGGAACCAACGTTTTGATGAGATCATAAAAAAATATGATTTCGTTCAAAACAATGATGATCCTTGTGTATATAAGAAGGTTAATGAGAGCGCATTGACATTCATTGTCCTTTACGTTGACGATGTATTGCTTATTGGCAATGACATTCCTATGTTAACATCGGTGAAAGCTTGGCTTTCATTAAAATTCTCCATGAAAGATCTGGGAGAAGTAGCCTTTATTCTAGGAATAAAGATCTACCGGGATAGATCTAGAAAGCTGCTTGGACTCTCCCAGAGCACGTACATTGACAAAGTGTTGACGAGATTCAACATGGATCATTCAAAGAGGCGACTGTTGCCAGTGTCACATGGCGTCACTCTATCTAAGGACATGTGTCCTAAAACTCAAGATGAGAGAGACAATATAAGTCGGATACCGTTCGCCTCGGCAGTCAGATTGATCATGTATGCCATGATATGTACACGACCTTATGTCTCGTATGCTTTGAGCATGTGTAGTCGCTATCAGGCCGATCCAGGTGATGGTCACTGGATGGCGGTTAAAAATATCCTTAAGTATCTTAGACGAACTAAGGATGCTTTCTTAATCTATGGAGATGGAGAACTTGAGGTAACTGGGTATACCGATGCAAGTTTCCAAACCGATAAAGACGATTGTAAGTCACAATCTGGGTACATATTTTGTTTGAATAACGGAGCAGTAAGATGGAAATCTTCCAAGCAAGAGATTGTTGCCGATCAACAACAGAAGCGGAGTATATTGCTGCAGCTGAAGCAGCAAAAGAGGCAGTTTGGATCCATAAATTCCTAATTGGATTAGGAGTAGTTCCATTAGCAGCTGAGCCTGTTCCATTGTATTGTGACAATAACGGGGCTATAGCGCAGGCTAAGGAACCGCTGTCTCATCAACGATCCAAGCATGTTCTTCGACGTTTCCATCTGATTCGTGAGATCATACATCATGGCGATGTGAAGATCGAGAAGGTCGCGTCAGAGGACAACATTACAGATTTGCTGACGAAAGCTATTCCTTAGAAAAAAATTGAGCGACATGTACATAGTTCAGGTATTAGATGCTTGAGTGACTGACTATAGGCCAAGTGGGAGATTGTTAGCCAATTATGACCCATAGCGTCACTATTTGTAAAAGACATTGTGGTTTTTGTACAAATTAACTATGTAGCAATGGAAATTGCATTTTATCATTTTGTAATTTGATTACTTAAATATATAAATGATAAAAGTCTTTATGATTAGTTCCGGATTATAAGATATGAGACATTATCAATCCATAAAGGTTTAATCATTAAATATCCCTAGTCGTAGTATTATCGAGACTGGACATCGATAATACAGAATAGACTAGTATTGCAATTGTGCGTGTTATGGAAGCGTAACAACATAGTTCTCATATATTTAGGTATTGGATACTTATGCAAGTGTGATAGGAGGTTGAGTTTTCCGATGGTACGGAAACAGCTTCGCTCTGGATAAACCCCGCGGAATCCCATTGGTAGTATGACTATGTGTCTATGGGAATCCGCAACAGGGTAGGTGTATTTGATCTTAAACTGAGACTTGCATCGCTAGTACTTGCGACAATCAATACGCTTTGGTTTTGGTCGTCCAGGACTTTAACAGGTTCTATGTACGCCTCTTCTGGGTTTATTGAGAATCGTAGTGTATTGGGTGTGATGTCAAGACGGAAGTATCACTTCAGTCATATGGAGATGATGATCACGCAGGGATACAGAACTGGTACTCTAAATGGTTGCAACCATCGGGATAATATGACATGGTCATGATTATCCGATTAAAGAGACTAGTTGCTTGTAATCCGATATATGCTTCGTACGGGGCAGACACTATTCCAGCCCCAGGCCTTACATATGACATCTGATACTAGATCGCAATACGTACTACTACATATACTACGCCTGACAAAGATTATATATTCCATTAAGAATATTTCCGGAGAATTGGGTAGGCACGGTGTTTTGCTAGAAGCCAACCATGTCTCGTAAATCGGTAAAAACATAGTACGAGGTACATACGTGTTCGGATAGTCCGATGACCGGATTTACTGCCAATATATCCAGGGATCTCTTGGGTCGCTTCCCGAAGATTCACCGATGACGTATGATTCGAGCATAATTAATCTGGGATTAATTACAGAGAGATTTTATCTATGATAAATTACTATTTGAAGAGAGATAACTATTAATTTGGAATTAATCGATAAAATAATATATTCGATATATTAAACGAAATTAGATTTCGACGCAGAATTAATTGGAATTTAATTTAGGCAAACGAATTAATTTAGAATTAATTCGCGAGCGATGTGAATAGTAATTTTGCTTCGCATAATTATTTAATTAAATTTGATTTAATTACATCGCAACGGATAATTTGTTAATTCGGAATTAGCGAACCCAAGCCCGGGATGTGTTGCGGGCCCACTCTGATTTTGAATCAAGTGGGGCCCACAAGTCACATCACTTGTCACTTTAGTTGATGAGTTTTGGTGAAGTTAGTGAAGACTTGTTTAACACACTTCCTCAAGTTGATGGCATGAATGACTAATACCAAATGTTTGGTATATGATTATTTGATTTTTGAAATCAAAAACACAAGTCAACACACTCAACTCTCACTCTCTCATTCACGCCCATTTTGGAAAAACAAACCCTCTCCAATTTTTCTCTTTGGCCGAACAAGGAGGAAGAACAAGAAGGAATTTTGTTGCAAATCTCCTTAGTTGCTAGCACATCAAGGAATCATCCAAGGTGATAGGGAAACCATCCCAAAAGCTTGGAATCAACTCAAAAGCTTGGAGCTTGGATCTCATTCCCCAAAGTGGAGCTTGGCCGAAAATTTGGAGAAACAATTTTTTGTATTTGACGCATCATAAATCCGTTCAATGTAAGTATGATCCCGCCATACTTTACTTTTGTATTCACAATTTTTCATTGCTTATATTGATCTTGGATTGTCTTAGAGACCAACACGCACTTGTCTCCTATTAGGAATGATTATGCTAGGTATGAAATCTATTTGGTGCTAAATACCTTTAATGGGCGGAAGCCCATTAGGAATGTCCTCTTTCAGCATATCATTGAATTCCTGCAAAAGAGTGAAAAGACAACACATGAGCAAAGGATCAGTGTTAGTAAAATAAACATGTGGCTCATTGTAGACTAACAATAACATAAGCTTGCTAGCCTTGAAACCTTTCCTCGTTTTACCCTTTCTCATATAGAAACTCTTTTTTACTCTCTATTTTGTTTCCCCCTCACGTTCACCACACTCCCATTGGGAACTCTCACGGCCCTTGTCTTGTTTTTCTCATTAGGTTCGGCTTTTGCCCCATTTAGCTCACCACTCTCACTAGTTTTCCCCAAGGTGGTGTTTTCCCTCACTCTCTCTTTATCACGCTCAAATTGTAACTTAACCTGATCTTCGTGGATTTTTGTAGGTGTAAGTGGGTATAAGGTAATGGGTTTACCCTTATACTGAAAGTAGTACTTGTTCCTGAACCCATCATGAACAACCTTCTTATCAAACTGACACGGCCTGCCCAAATGAATATGTCCTGCTTGTATCGGTATCACATCACATAAAACATCATCTGTGTATGGCCCAATGGTAAAGTTCGATAATACCTGCTTTGTCACCTTTATCTCACCACAATCATTTAACCACTGCAACTTATAAGGCTTAGGGTGCTTCAAGTAACTCAATCCCCAACTGCACAATCAAATCTATGCTAGCAACATTAGTACAACTGTCCTCATCTATGATAATACCACACTCTTTGCCATTCACACAGCATCTAGTGTGGAATATGTTCTCCCTCTGCATACCCATGTTCGCTCTCATCCTCCACCACCTGTGCATTCAAAGTACGCCTAACAACTAAAGATAAATTATCCAATGGGTATGCAGCTCCCTCGTGGTCACTAGTATCCTCTAGCTCTGGCATCTCATCTTCAACCTCACTATTAGTATAGTACACCTCTCCGCTCTTCTTATCAATCACTAAGGTGCGCCTATTGGGACATTATGAAGCATAGTGTCCCATGCCCAAACATTTGAAACACCTGACATCCTTAGTTCTCGTAGTTGTACCCTCAGGTTTTTGTCTAGTCTTGTTCGGTTCTACAGTCTCTTTACCCTTGGCACTAGGTTCGGCCTTAGGCTTATTAAAGCCTCCACTGAACTCAACTCTAGGCTTGTCAAAGCCTCTATCCCGCTTCTCATTCGGAACCCATTTCCTCTTCCATGCAGAAGTAGCCTGAGTACCAAATCTCGATGTGGACATTTTCTTGAGTTGCTTCTCTACCTTGATAGCCATACGAAGCATATCCTCCAAATCAATATAATGATACAACTCTACCATGTTGGCAATCTCTCTATTTAAGCCCCCTAGAAACCGTGTTTTGTCTCAAATCCCTATATTCAGTTATTGATTCCTGTTATTACTCAATTGAAGGTTCACATCCCAAATCAACAATCGGAAGATATTCAATTCTAAACATATTAAATTCCAATGTAACCAATGATTTATTTCTCTATGTTAACAACACACAAAGTTATCGTTATGACATATCTAACATCGACAATATACCCTCAGGCAATAATGTAGTAGAAGACCAACTCATAAAATAACTTTACCAGTCACAACTAGGTTCCCCAATTACACATAGAAAAAGCATGACTGAATCTATATGCAAGTTGAATAAACTGTTGGTTTATTCTAAGGTCCCAAGATCAAATCAAGACATGAAAACATGCGTGAATACACCAACGAAGATAGCGGAATACTTACATTGATCGGTTATGTCGATTTGGAGACGAATGAAGGCCAAAAACGCACTGCCCTTCATGCCAAACTGCAACAGTCCACTGTCCCTGCAAAACAGAATTTCGGGTCTCAAAACGAAGCTCCAAACTCCGTCGGATGAGTCCCGCCTCATGGGTGAACCTCCCTACCACCTTCGCAAGACTCGTAGTGTGCTAGCACTTGCGGTTTTCACCATGAAAACCCAACCCTTGCTTCCCTTTTGTGTCACGTTTTTCTGGTTCAAAACCAGTCCCTATTTCAAGCTTTGGGCGTGAGAGAAGAGAGAAAATGAGAGAGAAGAAGTTTGTGTTAAGTTTAAAAATGATTTACCAAAAATCAATTTATATTTATGCCATAATATTCATTAAATTAATAATAAATTTATGACACAAATCATGCAATGTCTTAGAGTGTCAAACACTCAATTTCCATGCAATGACATTGAGTGCAATGTACACTATCTACATGCAATGCATTAGAATTAAATAATGCATAATATGACATGTGTCATGTGGGCCCCACACGTTTCCAAATGAAAGTGGGCCCACGTGCACTCACGCGTTCGGGTTCGATATTTCCGAAATACCGAGCTTACGTCGCGACGTTAATTAAATCGAATTTAAATAAATAATTGCGCCTAGCGAAATTATTATTTACGTCGCTAACGAATTAATTCTAAATTAACTCGTTTGCCCGAATTAAAATCTAATTTTAATTCCGCGTCGAAATCTAATTTCGTTTAATATATCGAATATATTAATTTACCGATTAATTCCAAATTAATCGTTATCTCTCTCTAGACGATATTTTATCTTAGATAAAATATCTCCGTAATTAATCCTAGATTAATTTTCTCTCTCTTCTGTATAATCCCAGATTATTCAAGAGTACGAGTTGTGCGTCATCGGTGGATTATCGGGAAGCGACCCATGAGATCCCCGGATAATCTGGCAGTAAATACGGTCGTCGGAGTATCCGAATCACGTACGTACCAAGTACTACGTTCTACCGATTTACGAGACAAGGTCGACTCCTAGCAAAACACCAAGTCTACCTAATTCTCTCCGGACATATCCATTAAAGAATATTAAGATCTGTATCAAGCGTAGTATACTAATGTATTGTGCATATCGGCCCAGTATCGGATAATCACGTGCTAGGGCTGGGGCTGGATAAGTGTCTGCCCCGTCCGAAACACATATCGGATGTCTGGTAACTAGTCTCTATAATCGGATATTCATGACCTGGTCATAATATCACGATTGGATGCGCATCACTCAAGAGCACTAATACCGTATCCTGCGTGACATCATCTCCAATATGACTGAAGTGATACTTCCATCTTGACATCACACCCAATACTCTACGACTCTCTGATAAACCCAGAAGTGGTGTACTCAGAACCCGTTTAAAGTCCCCTACCACCAAAACCAAAGTCTATCGATTATCATAAGTATTAGCGATGTAAGTCTCAGGTTAAGACTATACACACCTACCTTGATTTCGGCCTCCCATAGACACCTAGTCATAATACCAATGGGATTCCGAAGGGTCTATCCAGAGCGAAGCTGTTTCCCGTACCGTCGGTGAAACATGACCTCCTATCGCACTTGCATAAGTATCCAATACTTATATATATGAGAACTATGCCGTTGTGCCCTCACAAACGCGCACAAGTGCAATACTAGCCTATTCCGCATTATCGATGTCCAGTCTCGATAATACTACGGCTAGGGATATTTAATGATTAACCTTCGGGGACTGATACTGTCTCATATCATTCTCATTCCAGTACTAATCATAGGGACCTCTCTTCATTTATATATCTATGGTGATCTAATCACAAATGATGAGAGTGCAATTTCCTTGTCACATAGTTAATTTGCTACAACAACACAATGATCTGTGCAAATAGTGACGCTATGGGTCATTTTGTCCAACAATCTCCCACTTGGCACATAGCCAGTCACTCGAGTGTCTAACACCCGAACTATGTACAATTCGCTCAAATTGCTGAGGAAAGATTTTCGTCAGCGGATTTGCTTAATTATCGTCTGACGCGATTTACACGATCATCACATCGCCACGATGTATGATCCGAACGAATCAGATGATATAGAAGTATATATCTGGATCGTTGATGAGACCTTTAATTCCTTAGCCTATGCTGACGCCTAGCTCAGCTGCTAACAGAACTTTATCTAATCTTATTAGATTTATTATCGATCCAAATGGCTTCTATTGCTGCCTCAGCTGCAGCAATAATCCACATTTGTTGTTTATTCGGCAGCAGTTATCTTGCTCGGAATATTTCCAGCTCACTGTCCCGTTATTCAAACTTTATAGTACCGTAGTATTTAATCGTTTTGGAAACTTGCAGTAGTGATCCCAGTCACTTCAAGTTCTCCTTCTCCATAGTTTAAGACAACATCTTTAGTTCTCTAAGATACTAACAGATGTCCTTAAATTCAATCCAGTGACTATCACTTGGATTGACCTGATTGTGACTCCATATGCTCGAAGCGTATGAGACACCAATACAAGTACATTTTAAATGTACAATTTCCCAGAGAGTGTTAACAACTCCAAATCTATCCCAGTAGATCTTTATTCCCTGAATAAAGGTTGTTACCCCCCAGAATTCTACGGAGAATTTCTATTGAAAGAATATCTATGAAAGCCAAGCTTTCACCAATTGCTTTATTGGGAATTTCATTGTCAGTGCCCTCTCTCACTAACCTCCTTATATACAGAAGAATTATTTCGTTTTGAGTTAAATCATAAACCATTATGATTATTTCAAAACGTCAGTTCCAAGAACCTTATGCTTGCATTGATCCAAACATGGATCGAATAGCCCGCAAACCTTGTTTGTCGGTTATACAAAATCGTCAGGATGTTGTAAACATCCTCCAAAAGGTTTCCTTTTCAGGAAAGCGATTTTGATTTGTAACTGACATATTTCATAAATGAAATATACAGTTATCAACAAGCATCTTCAAAATGGACTTACCATGGCAACAGGTAAAAGGTTGAACCGTTATTAACACAATGTTGATAACGATACCTTTCCGTCAAAAGCCTAGCTTTGTACGTTGGTATGTTGCCATCCATGTATGTCTTCCTTGAAGACGTATAATGTACCAATAGGCACAATGCTTGTGGTACAACAACTAGTATCCATAATAGTCGTTATACATGGAATCCATTTCGAACTCATGGCACTTTGCCATAACAGGGAGTCGATACCTCGTATCACTTCCTCAAAACGTAGTCGGTGGATATACCTTCATAAGATTGACATCTTAATGAGGTTAGATCAGAAACCCATACCCTAGGTTGTTTTCTGACTCTATCCGATCTACCCGATTTCTTGTGTTTGAAGATTAATGGTACACATTCATCATAGATGAATTGTTTGTGTTCCATTAAGGACTTCGTGCTATGAATAGTATTTACTACTCGATTTTCATTGAGTATCACTATCCTCCCACTGACCACTGCATATCGGTATTCCTCTCAGGAAAACCGCATGGTGAGCAACAATCACATTGTTCTCATGTGGGATTTATAAGTACTATACTTATGGTTTCCCTTAGGATAACCTATATGGCACTAATCCAATTTGGGTTCTTAGTTTGGTATCATCCAAACTTTATGCCTGGCATACCCAAATTATCAGGAATGAGAAACCTCGTTTCTTTCCTGTTCATATCCTATATGATATCTGTCAAACAGATTTACATGGAACCTTATTCCAAATAAGTTTTGCACTGTTAATACATATCCTGTTGAAGGAAACATAGCTCAGAGCGACTCGCGAAAAACCTAATCATGTCCAACAAAACTTGGTTTTTAGTTCTGACACACCGTCAATTGACGTGTCTCGGGAGGAGTCCTCATATGAAAGAATACCGTACTCTTTCATGTACGTATGAAACTTACTGCTTAAGTATTTACCAATACGGTCTTACCGCAGCGGCATAATACTACAGCCGATCTGTTTGTATACTTCGTGTCGAAACTCAAAGTTTCGTATTTGTGTTCTTCAAAAGAAACACATAACCATAACGTGATGCCACATCCGTTAAGGTCACGAAATATTCATGTACACATCTAGCCAAGCTAGATATGGGCCCACTTACTTCACCATGAATAGGGTTACAGATCGGTGGCCTTTACACTATTACCTAGTAAATAGTATTTTAGGTACTTTACCTAGTAAACTAGATTCGTAGACCTTATTTGAATAGTCAAATCAGTCCTAGTACCCACTCTTCAAAAGTGTGGATATACGAGTCTTGTTTAATTGTGTCCCAGACAACAATGCCACAAATAAGTCTCTATTGATCAAATCAATTTGAGCTATTTATTTGTCATTTATATGTTTGAGATTTTATTTATATTCAAAATATAAATTATGTTATTTACATCTAATGTATTTGTTTCAGTATCATCTTTATATAATGAAACACTTTAGTGCTTTAGAATATAAAGGTTTTATCCGCATCGGATTAAACAGTGATATAGAGATAATGTCTCTAGTCTAACTAGTTACATTATAATATTTCCTAATTTAAGTACATACCCAAAGGGTAGTTCCTAAACTTAGGTATCTGCGGTCGAAACAGCGACTTTCGTCCCATTTCCAATTCGCAGAGAAATCTCGGCTTGAAGCCAGTATCCAGCTCACAGCGGATTCTGAACGTCAATACATATACGTATTATGTACCACACTAAGTATTTAAAATCCAATTTCAATACTAGTAGTAAACATAACTTTGACAAATATTTTTAAAGTTAGAGCCTCGCCCTATCTTTAATTCCTTCGTTTCTTCCATATCCAAATGGTAGTCGCTACGGGATATGTCAATTATCTTTCAATATTTCACAACACAAACCTTTGGCCAAGCCTTGGGTTTCGAATATCGAAACGATGTGCACCTTGTGCTACATGCCCAATTGCAAAATTTGACTTTCTCCACTAGAATAGTCAATTAATTCTCCAAGAATTATTAATTGCAACTTTAATACTTTTAAATCTAAAGATAGATTTATGATAAGTATATTAATTAAGCACTAAAGTCATCATCACATAAATCTTCCAAAGACTTTATGCTCTACTATTTGCTTAATTATGGGCTTAGTCATAATAAGTTATTTTATCAAATAAATTAACCTATTATTAATTCCCAATTGAAAATTAAATCATTTAAAACATTTAATCCAGGATTATTATTTTAAATATTCAACCTTTTTCAATTCTTTACTTGATTTTAATAGTCCAATATTTAATCAAATTATTAAGTACTATTTATTATAATGATTACAATAATCCAATTATTTAATCAACTATAATTTTAATATTGATTACTATAATCCATTATAAAATCAACTATCATTTTAATTCAATTATATTGATTACTATAATCCAATTATAATCAACCATAATTTTAATTCAATTATATTGATTACTATAATCCAATTATAAAATCAACTATAAATTGAATGGTTTGTATATAGTCCAACTATATATATTTTAAAACAACATAAAATATTAGTCAACTAATACTTTTGATTAATACGACGATAAAATAATGAGCATGTTTAGCGAGTATTGAACGAATGTTGCAAATTCAATACTTGCCTCCCACTATTTTTCGTCGAGTCTCTAACCCTCTGTGGAGTACTCGGAAACCGTGTTTCCTAGTGGGCTAGGATCCTATTAAATAACACACAACCTTGACTTTGGCCAATAAAAGCTGTATGCTATTTAACTAGGTAGATCTCACAGATCAATTGGATCAATCCAATTCCTAGATCCGGTTAGGTGGACATCCAAGTCCGAAACATATGTATAATGTCAATGTATCCATTACATTTTCCTAACCCTATCCATCCTCCGAATCATCTAGGCCTTGGCTTTGGCCAAAAACAAACCTAATGATTCCAGTTAAGCAGGACCCATTGACGAGGAATTTCGTAATCAATGTCATTGGACAAAAAGTGATATGACTTTGGCCAATAAAAATCACGATTGGACAAGACACCGATATGCAACAAAACACTCATGATTCAAGTACATCCTTGATTGACAAAGGTCTTGACTTTGGTCAATAAAAACCAATGCCAACTTCGGATCTTGAACAAGAATCATTCAATGGAAGGATATTTGCTTAATATAAATTGAGGGATTTTCGCGTGCAAATTGGCTACCAATTTAATTATCTTTGTTAAGGTCTCATCATCATACACCCTTAAACATGCATTCTAAATACATAATAAAGCGAGTATGAAATAAAATAATAATGATATACGGATGGATACTTTACACATTGATCCTAGATCAAATCTCTCCCTTTCTCACTCAAGCTAGCACTTGTACTACTTCTACCCGTTACACTACACTTCTAAAGAAACCTCATATATATAGAGGGGAATAGGTGAGAAGAGAATACAAAGAGAAAGAAGGTGATAAGGCTGGACACGCAGGTCCAATTTAATAAATCGAATTTATTACAACAATTTCTAAAATTGCCCACCCGACTAATATCCATCCGATATACATTATTCATTCAACACAACCACGTATTCACACACATAAGCATGCTATCAATCAATCTAATCAAATTAATTAATCTGATAATTAAGTGATCATCCAATGTTCAAACAACGATTTGATTTTGTTCGAGTCAAACTCGTTTTTGCGAATAAGTACTCAAAGTACGAATTCATGAATTAAATTAACTACATCATTAAATCTAATTTAACATGTATTTAATACTATTCACTATTCAATTCAAAATTAAATATTACACTTTTATTTAATAAACCTTTTACGATTTAAATTCCAAATCTAATCCTAACGCGTTCTCAAAGACCGATTAACGTCCAACGTCAATTCAATTAAAGTCCAATGGGCTTTTGATTGATTTCTTAAGGCGTGGACTTTTGGTCAACTTGGGTCAAACCGATAACCAAAGTCCAATCCGGGATTTACCCCATAAGCCCATAAATCAATCTTGGCCCATTAGGCCCAATTGAACTTTAAAGGTTCATTAAGTCGCATTTGGGCTTTATGGTCAAGGTTTTGGGCCCAATTGGATCCAATCCATTTGGCCTAAACCAAACTTGATAAATCAAGCCCAATAGGCCCAATTACAACTTTAAATTCTAATTTCCAAAATTAGGCCCAATTAATTAAATCCAAAAATCCAATTTTCACAATTTAATTACCAAAAGTGCATTATATGATTAATCAACTAAATCAACATTTCCAAAACACTAAATTAGTCCAATTAATCATACTTAATTCATTATTACATGTCCAACACACATAATGAAAAATCAAACCCATTTACATGCTTTCATGCTCTCGGCCAAGGAGGGATTTTGTGTCCGATTTGGTTTCGATCTAATCGAACCTACAATCGACATCAAATCACCATCCGATTTGATTTTATACACATCCAATGTCACAAAATCAAAAACACCAAGACATTAGGGCATTACA
Source organism: Zanthoxylum bungeanum (assembly GCA_019454045.1). NCBI lineage: Eukaryota > Viridiplantae > Streptophyta > Magnoliopsida > Sapindales > Rutaceae > Zanthoxylum > Zanthoxylum bungeanum. Next base: position 59,601 of record SKCR01038454.1, on the reverse strand, counting down.
CCAATTCGGCCAAGGTAAGATTTTGGGGATTTTTGTTCAACTCAAAATTCAATCAAATTGACTTCAAATTAACATCATCCTTTATCATTATAACTCATCCAATGAATTAAAATGAAAAAATTCCAAGAACCCAAAAATGCATATACATTCGGCCAAGGTGAATAAATTGGGGAAAATTATTCCAAATCAATTTTCGTCAAATTAGTCCAACCAAAATGAATTTAAACATGTTATAAACATACTCAAACAAACAATTTATTCAAATCATGCTCAAATCACATTTACCCAAATTTTAAGCCCTACATTTTTCATGCTTGCAACATTAGCTCTTGATGCCATTGTTGGTTTATTCTAAGGTCCCAAGATCAAATCAAGACATGAAAACATACGTGAATACACCAACGAAGATAGCGGAATACTTACATTGATCGGTTTTGTCGATTTGGAGACGAATGAAGGCCAAAAACGCACTGCCCTTCATGCCAAACTGCAACAGTCCACTGTACCTGCAAAACAGAATTTCGGGTCTCAAAACGAAGCTCCAAACTCCGTCGGATGAGTCCCGCCTCATGGGTGAACCTCCCTACCACCTTCGCAAGACTCGTAGTGTGCTAGCACTTGCGGTTTTCACCATGAAAACCCAACCCTTGCTTCCCTTTTGTGTCACATTTTTCTGGTTCAAAACCAGTCCCTATTTCAAGCTTTGGGCGTGAGAGAAGAGAGAAAATGAGAGAGAATAAGTTTTGTGTTAAGTTTAAAAATGATTTACCAAAAATCAATTTATATTTATGCCATAATATTCATTAAATTAATAATAAATTTATGACACAAATCATGCAATGGCTTAGAGTGTCAAACACTCAATTTCCATGCAATGACATTGAGTGCAATGTACACTATCTACATGCAATGCATTATAATTAAATAATGCATAATATGACATGTGTCATGTGGGCCCCACACGTTTCCAAATGAAAGTGGGCCCACGTGCACTCACGCGTTCGGGTTCGATATTTCCGAAATACCGAGCTTACGTCGTGACGTTAATTAAATCGAATTTAAATAAATAATTGCGCCTAGCGAAATTATTATTTACGTCGCTAACGAATTAATTCTAAATTAACTCGTTTGCCCAAATTAAAATCTAATTTTAATTCCGCGTCGAAATCTAATTTCGTTTAATATATCGAATATATTAATTTACCGATTAATTATAAATTAATCGTTATCTCTCTCTAGACGATATTTTATCTTAGATAAAATATCTCCGTAATTAATCCTAGATTAATTTTCTCTCTCTCTGTATAATCCCAGATTATTCAAGAGTACGAGTTGTGCGTCATCGGTGGATTATCGGGAAGCGACCCATGAGATCCCCGGATAATCTGGCAGTAAATACGGTCGTCGGAGTATCCGAATCACGTACGTACCAAGTACTACGTTCTACCGATTTACGAGACAAGGTCGACTCCTAAAAGCAACCAAGTCTACCTAATTCTCCGGACATATCCATTAAAGAATATTAAGATCTGTATCAAGCGTAGTATACTAATGTATTGTGCATATCGGCCCAGTATCGGATAATCACGTGCTAGGGCTGGGGCTGGATAAGTGTCTGCCCCGTCCGAAACACATATCGGATGTCTGGTAACTAGTCTCTATAATCGGATATTCATGACCTGGTCATAATATCACGATTGGATGCGCATCACTCAAGAGCACTAATACCGTATCCTGCGTGACATCATCTCCAATATGACTGAAGTGATACTTCCATCTTGACATCACACCTAATACTCTACGACTCTCTGATAAACCCAGAAGTGGTGTACTCAGAACCCGTTTAAAGTCCCCTACCACCAAAACCAAAGTCTATCGATTATCGTAAGTATTAGCGATGTAAGTCTCAGGTTAAGACTATACACACCTACCTTGATTTCGGCCTCCCATAGACACCTAGTCATAATACCAATGGGATTCCGAAGGGTCTATCCAGAGCGAAGCTGTTTCCCGTACCGTCGGTGAAACACGACCTCCTATCGCACTTGCATAAGTATCCAATACTTATATATATGAGAACTATGCCGTTGTGCCCTCACAAACGCGCATAAGTGCAATACTAGCCTATTCCGCATTATCGATGTCCAGTCTCGATAATACTACGGCTAGGGATATTTAATGATTAAACCTTCGGGGACTGATACTGTCTCATATCATTCTCAGTCCAGGTACTAATCATAGGGACCTATCTTCATTTATATATCTATGGTGATCTAATCACAAATGATGAGAGTGCAATTTCCTTGTCACATAGTTAATTTGCTATAACAACACAATGATCTGTGCAAATAGTGACGCTATGGGTCATTTTGTCCAACATAAACACAATTTCTGGATTCATAAAATGAAAGATAATAAAGAATAATAAACATCAATTGTATTAAACGTTTACGAGTATTTAGGAATCAACAACATGAACATAAAAGTTTAAATACAAGAATTCATCCTTAGCTTTGCCTAGGAGATTAGTTCTCCATAGAAGAATGAGACATAGCCTGAAGAGATTGCAGCATTATCCTGTCTGGTATCAAGTTTCTTCGTTCTTCAATCTCAAATTTATGTTTGTGGCTATTTATTGTGTGTTTCTTCTCTCTTTTCTCCTCTTTTCTCTCTATGATTTTTCTCCCTGTAGGGTTTTGGACGAGCTTGGGTTTATATAGAGAAGTCCTGGAGGTCTTATTTACGTAAAAATGAACTAAACAAAAAAAAAATAGGAATACGCTTTCGTGTCGCGACGCGTGGCCTTTGTGCGTCACGACGCGTGGCTGGATTTACAGGATAATGATTCCTGAGTTTCTGCTCATTTCCTGCGTGCTTTCGATGTGTCTGTAAGGTCCCGAGACATGAGTAATTGCTCCAATATCCCTATTCCATTGCTTCATAATAACAAAGCACAAAATAAATAATAATTAAGATTAAACACATGATAATCAAGCCGAATTAGTGATGTTCAAAGTATATTTTCATGCACTTATCACTTAGTAACTGGATATCTTGCCTCAACAAGCATTGAATGTTCGGGTAAAATAATAGAGCTTGATATAAAAAAAAGCTTTTACTTAGTAACCGGCCATTTTGCCTTAGTAAGCATTGATTGTTCGCGTAAAACGGTAGGGCTTGAGTTTGTGTTTAAATAAGTTGGTTTTCATAGCCTTTTTAACTCGAGCAATTAAGTCTGTTGGGGTTTCTTAACACTTTGTGCCCTAAGGCCAACTGGTCTGGGAGTCACTGGCTCAAAGCTCGTTACAAGGGTTAAAAAGAAAACTTAAGAAAATCATACACTTTTTCTTTTTTATATCTGAGATATGAGCAATTAAGTGCGTAGGGATATTTTAACACCTAGTGCCCTAAAACCAACTGGTTTACGAGTCACTGGCCCAAAGTTTGATACAAGGATTGAAGATATGTTTATAAATAAACTTTCATTGCCAAAAGGTACGAACTCTAAAGTAATTTTAGGATAAAAATATTACTCTCTTTTCAACCAATACCTGTGAATATTGTGGGCACAATCAATTGATTAATACCTTGTTTTATGAGTGTATGGAAGAATGGTAAAAAGTACAGGAGAATTTATTTATTTGATCATTTAGAAACAAAATAAAAATAATTGTTAACTTGGATAAGAATTTTTCTTTTAGTTTTCGCTTGAATTACTAGTTTTTAGTAATAAGCTGGTTGGGGGGGTGTGATGAACACTAAAAGGTGCATATTTATTATACGAAAAATCAATCATTTTACATTTGTAATTTCACTAATCCCATTAATTTAGCACGTCTGTGAAATAATATTTTATGTTATTTTTTATATATTTTTATTTTGTATTGTTGTTATTTGGTAGGTAAAATACTGCTCGGAAGCTCGATAGAAAAAGCCAGACTTGGAAAAGGGCAAAAATAGAAAATCACCTAGCGCATCGCGACGCGCCCAAGAAGACAAAGACACCATGGGCACCGCTTTTAGCGTCGCGACACACAACACTTTGGCGTTGTGATGCCCTAATCTTTCAACACGTGTATATAGCTGGCAGCAACGTCGCGACCCGGGGACCAAATTTTTGCCTATAAATTGAAGCTTCCGGCATAAGAAATTTTCATTCTTTCTTTTCGATTTCTCTATAGATATTGGGAGAGAGTGTCTTGTGTGTTATTTATTTAAGCTTTCTGTAATGTTTTTTTCATTCAGTAATAAAATTACGAGTGTTTTTAATTAAAAAATGAGTAGCTAATTTCTTTTTGTTGGGGTAAAGGGTGAAGCTTTTATAATGAAAACTTAGATCAATCTCGCTTATATTATATTAAATTAATTGAAATCTAATGATTAAAACTTGATTTAAATCTGGATTAGTTATTGACATATCTTGCTACCGCCTATATGGCTGGTTTTATATGGCTACTACTTGTATGGCTAGATTTACATGTTTTAGCATAACTAAGTCCCTAACTAGACTTGTTATCGATAAAAATGAACACCACCTATATGGTTGATTTTATTCCTGAGATAAATTAATTGCGTAACAAGGATAATTTATATTTATAATAAAGCGAGATTTCTAGATTTGGAATATTAAAAGTGGATCCCCTAACTCCGGTATTTTATTTTATTATTGCTTTTTAACCTAAAAGTTTCCAACAACTTCAACAAATCAAATTTTTTTCTTTTCGCTCTACTTATGATTCTATTTTACTAAATCTATTCCATGTGGATCGACCTCGGACTTACCAGGTTATTTTATTACATCGACAATCTTATACTTGAGAGTAAAGAACCACTTTTTGAGTGAGTCATCTACCCACATCCCACTGATTTTCCACCCTGGGTGCTCTCAGCTTCTGAACAGTCCCCCATCGGGCGATCTTCTCCTCTCCCTCCATTAACATAAACTTCCTCGCATGTTCCAAGACCGCGTCATAGTCAGGTATCTCCTAGATTCTCAGGTGGGACCATAACTTCCCAACATTGATAGCTCATTTAAACTTTCTGGTGCCTCCAAGGACTCATACCCCACGACCTCTAGTACTAGGCCATGGTACCTATCAATAAAGTTCTTCAAAGACTCATCGTATCTCTACTTCATCAACCTTAACGACCCCACTGTTGTCCTTGGTGTGCATGCCCCTTTGAAATGGCGTATAAAAGACTTCCTCAGTTGGGAGAAGCTGCTGACACTCATGGGGTCAAGTTCATGAACCACAAGCTGGTTGATCCCCCCAGAGTCAATTGGAATACCTTATAGATGGCCTGTATTACCATTCCCTAGATTTCCATAAAAAAAATAAACTTCTTAGTGTATGACTTGGGGTCTGTGCTGCCCTATAGGCATTTATCAACGGCATGGTGAACCTTCTTGGGAACTCCACCGCCAATATCTCCATCGTAAACTGGGACACTGTCTCCACATCTCGGTCACTTCGTAACACATGTTTCAAGTTTTCCTCCCATTTTTTCATCTTCTTCTGGAACCAACTCCTCATTTGGCTCTTGAAATTGTTATACCCATGTCCATGGGATTCCCCACGCCTTCCACTCCGGGCATGGTACCGCCCGTAATTGGGATCTTCACACCTTTCTCCTGGGTATCGTTCCAAATCACTCTCCACGAAGCATGGGCTATTACTGGAGGATTTCGGGGTTTGCCTTCTTATTACGCCCAAAAACTACTTGCGGTTACTTACAGTTATCGCAATATAATTTGGGGTGTCGATTCCTCAGAGAGATGGTTACAAAGAACTGATTTACTTAAACAAAAATTTAGTAGTAACATAATGAAAAGATATAGATTGAATTGTATTTAGAGTAAAGTGTTGGACAATTATGACCCATAGCATCACTATTTGTACAAATCATGGTGTTGTTGTACAAATTAACTATGTAAAAAAGGAGATTGCTCTCTTATCATTTGTGATTAGATCACCATGATGTATAAATGATAAGAGGTCCCTGTGATTTGTTCCTGGATTGAGAAGATATGAGACAGTATCAATCCACGAAGGATAAATCATTAAATATCCCTAGTCAGAGTATTATCGAGATTGGACATAGATAAATGCGTAAAAGACTAGTATTACACTTGTGCTTGTTGTGAGGGCATATCAGCATAGCTCTCATTTATTTGGGTATAGGATACTCATGTAAGTGTAATAGGAGGTTGTGTTTTACCGATGGGACTGGAAACATCTTCGCTCTGGATAAACCCCCTCAGAATTCCATTGGTAGTATGACTATGTGTCTATGGAAGTCCGAAATCAGGGTAGGTGTATTTGGTCTTAACCTGGGACTTACACCGCTAATACTCTTGACAATCAATATACTTTGGTTTTAGTCGTCCAGGGCTTTAACAGGTTCTGTGTACGTATCTGCTAGGTATATGGAGAATCGTAGTGTGTTGGGTGTGATGTCAAGACGGAAGTATCACTCCAGTCATATGGAGATGATGATCGCGCTGGGATACAGAACTGGTTCTCTAAAGGGTTACAACCATCGGGATAATATGAATTGGTCATGATTATCCGATAATAAAGAGACTAGTTGCTCGTGATCCGATATATGCTTCGTACGGTGCAGACACTGTACCAGCCCCAGGCCTGATATAGATCGCTTATTCCTGTAAGCATGTTTCTGGAGAATTGGGTATGCATGGCGCTTTCCTAGAAGCCAACCTTGTCTTGTAAATTGGTACAAACGTAGTACTAGGTACTTACGTGTTCGAATAATCCGACGAACGAATTTACTGCCAACATATCCGGGGATCTCATGGGTCGCTTCCCGAAGATTCACAGATGACGTATGACTAGCACTTTATTAATATGGGATTAATTAGATGAGAGAGAAAATTAATCTGGGATTAATTACGGAGATATTTTATTTGGGATAAAATATCAATAAGAGAGAAAACGATTAATTTGGAATTAATCGATAAAATAATATATTTGATATATTATATGAAATTGGATTTCGACGCGAAATTGAAATTAGATTTTAATTCGGGAGAACGAGTTAATTTAGAATTAATTCGTTAGCGATGTGAATAGTGATTTTGCTAGGCATAATCATTTAATTACGTCGCAACGGAAATTCGTTAATTTGGAATTAGTGAACTTGAGCTCGAGATTATTTGTGAGCGCATTCGCATTTCGAATTCGAGAGTGGCACGCAAGTCAAATCAAGCGTCAAATCGCTATTCACATCAAGCGTCAAATTATAAGTCACTTTGAGTGATGTGACAACTTGTCACTTGATTGATTGAGTGATGTGACTTGATGGAAGTGGTTGGAAAGCTTTTTGAAAGCTTGATTGACATATATTATTATTTTATATATTTGTATATGTTGAATTGATTTTAGAAATCAATTATCAATTACACATTTCCATTCTCTCTCTCTTAGGCTCAGGTTTTTGGAGCCCATTCTTCTCCTCTCTCACTCTCGGCCAACAAGCCATTTCTTCTTCTTTTCTTTCACTGGTTTGACCGTGAAACACAAAGGGAAGCAAGGGAAATTTGTGGCAAATTTCTTGAGTGCTAGCACACATAGAAGCCATCCTAAGTTGATAAGGAACTCACTTCATGAGCTTGGAATCACCATCAAACAAGCTTGGAGCTTGCATGAAAGACCAAAGCCGAATCTTGGAGAGGGAAAACAGCTCACTGTCGTGACTTGGAGGAGGCAGAAAATTGATTTTTGTTGTCCACCGCATCGCTTAACCGATCGATGTAAGTATTCTGAAACTTTGTTGGTTGTATTCACATGTGTTTTATGCTTTATTAATCAATCCTCGAGACAGTAGAACTCCAACAATGGTATCAGAGCGGAGTAAAAGCATGAAATTTGACTTAGGGTTAAAATTTGGGTAAAATGTATTTGAGCATGATTTTATGAAATTAGATGATTGAGTATGCTTAAATGTGTTTTAATTAAGGATTGATTGGATCAATTTGATGAAATGTTGTTTGGAACAATTTTGCCCAAAATTCTTAGCTTGTCCGAGAATGTGAAGAACCCTAAATGTCTTGGATTTTGATTTTTTGATTCATTGGATGAGTTTGAATCATGTTGGGAATATTGATTTAATGTTGAATTGGATTTAATTGGATTGAATTTGATTTGGACATAAAATCCCCTTCATTGCCGAGACTTGAAGAAGCATGAAAGGGTTTGATTTTTTGATAAAATGTGTTGGACATGTTTTGTTGATGATAAGCATGATTAATTGTACAAATTTGTGTTTTGGAAATATTGATTTGGGTAATTAATTGTGTAATACACTTTAGTTTAATTAAATATGAAATTTGGAATTTTTGTGTTTAATTAAATGGGCTTAAATTGGATTTGGGCTTTAAATGTTGTAAATGGGCTTATTGGGCTTGGTTGTACCAAGTTAAGTTTAGGCTAAATTGGGTGGATCCAATTGGGCCCAAAACCCCTTCCATAAAGCCCAAATGCGACTAATGGACCTTTAATATTTAATTGGGCCTAATGGGCCTAAATTGATTTCTAGGCTTATGGGGTTATTCCTTGATTGGGCTTTGGTTATTGGGTTTGACCCGAGTTGACCAAAAGTCCACGCCTTAAGAAATTAATTAAAAGCCCATTTAACTTTAATTAAATAAACATTAGATGTTAATCGGGCTTTGAGACCCGTAACGATTAAATTTGGAATTTAAGTCGTAAAAGTTCATTAATAAAGTGTAGTATTTAATTTGGAATTAAATGGCGAATTAGTATTAAATACAAATTGAATTGGATTTAATTTTTTAGTTTAATTTAATTCAAGAATTCGTACTTTGAGTACTTATTCGCAAAACGAGTTTGACTCGCGCAAAATCAAATCATTGTTTGAACATTGGATGGTCATTAATTATCAGATTAATTAATTTGATTAGATTGATTGATAACATGCTTGTGTGAATACATGGTTGCGATGCATGAATAATATATATCGGATGGATATTAGATGGGTGGGGCAATTTTAGAAATTATTGTAATAAATTTGGAATTTATTAATTGGACCTGCGTGTCCAGTCTATTACCTCCATACTCTATGTATTTCTCTTCTCACCTATTCCCCTCAATGTAAATGAGGTTTCTTTAGAAGTGTAGTGTAACAGGTAGAAGTAAATACTTGTGCTAGCGGGAGAGAGAAGAAAGAGATAGATTTGATCTAGGATCAATGTGTTAAGTATCCATCTGCATATCATTATTATTTATTTATACGTGCTTATTATGTATTTAGAATGCATGTTTAAGGGTGTATGATGATGAGACCTTAACAAAGATAATAAATTGGTTGCCAATTTGCACGCGAAAAACCCTCGCAAAATATAAGCGTTTTTCCTTCCATTAAGTGATTCTTACTCAAGATCTAAGACTGGCATTGGTTTGTTGGCCAAAGTCAAGACCTTTGTCCGTTGACGATGTGTTTGAGTCACGAGAGCTTTGTTCCATATTGGTGTCTTGTCCAAGTTATGGTTTGTTGGCCAAAGTCAAGACCACTTCTTCTCCATCGACATTGATTACGAAGCTTTCCATGGTCAATGGGTCAGGCTTAACTGGGATCACTAAGTTTGTTGTGCCAAAGCCAAGGCTTAGTTGATTCAGAGGAAAAAGGTTAGGCAATATATTGGATATATTGGCATATATAAGATATATGTTTCAGACTTGAATGTCCCCCTACTGGATCTAGAATTGGATGGGATCCAATTGATCTTAGAGATCTACCTAGTTAATTATCATACAATTTGTTGGCCAAAGTCAAGATTGTGTGATATTTAACGGGATCCTAGCCCACTAGGAAACACGGTTCCCGAGTACTCGACAGAGGGTTAGAGGCTCGCCGAAAAATAGTGGGAGGCAAGAATTAAATTTGCAATATTCATTAATTACTTGCCATACGCGCTCAAAGCAAATATCATTCGTAAATTAAATTAATATATTAGTTGGACTAAATTAAAATCGTTGTTTTAAAACAGTTGGACTGTATTCAAACTATTCATTATAGTTGATTTTATAATTGGATTATAATAATCATTATAATAATAGTACCGAAATCGTTGATTAAATAGTTGGACTATTAGAATCAAGATAAAATTGAAAGATTGACATTAAAACATAATCCTAGGGAAAATGTATTTAAATGGTTTAATTTTCAAATTGGCAATAAAGTTCAGGATGGTCCTGGAAACTAATAAGTTACTTTATTTGATAAAATAACATATTAAGCCTAAGCCCGGAGTTAAGAAAATAGTAGAGCATGATCTTTGGAAGATTCATGTGATGACAACTGTAGTGCTTAATCCATTAAACTTGCCAAAAAGACTCCATAATTTCTTTATCAGAACTAAGGGTTAGATCGTTAAAGTATGATATCGAAATTGAAGGATCTTCATAGATCTATTCTTTATATCTTAGAAGTACTATATTGCAATACTTAACTCTTGGAGAGTTAATGACTGTTCTCAAGGAGACAAAGTCAAACTTTTCAATAAGGCAAGTAGCGCAAGGTGCACTTTACTTCGATATTCTAGAAGGCCAAGGTTTGGCCAACGGCTTCTGGAGTGTGAAAAAGGGCAAAGGCAAAATCATTATAATCTTCTGGGAAAATAAATGACAAATCCCAAAATCTGCCTAAATTATGGCAAACGGGATCGCGGAAGCGTGACTGCCGTTTGGACAAAGCAGACATGAAGGAATGAAGACGGGCCAAGGCTCTGACTTCAAATATGTTTGTCATAATTATGTTCACTACTAGTATTAAAATTAGATTTTAAATACTTAGTGTGGTACATCAATATGTACTGATGTGCAGAATCTGCTATGAGCAGGATACTGACTTCATTTGAGATTTATTGTGAATCAGAAATGGGATGATAGTCGCTGTTTTAACCGTAGATACCTAATTTTAGGAACTACCCTTCGGGTTTGTACTTAAATTAGGAAACTATTATAAAGCAACTAGTTTGACTAGAAACATTATCTCTATATCAGTGTTTAACCCGTTGCGGGTATACCTTTATATTCTAGAACACTAAAGTGTTTCATTATATAAAGATGATATTGAGATAAACACATTAGATGTGAATAACATAATTTATATTTGAATATAAATAAATTTCAAACATATTACATGACAAACAAATAGCTCAAACTGATTTGATCAGAAGAGACTTGATTGTGGCATTGTTGTCTGAGACACAATTAAACAAGACTCATATATCCATACTTTCGAAGAGTGGGTACTAGGACTGATTTGATTCTATTCAAATAAAGTCTATGAATCTAGTTTATTGGGCAAATTGCCTAAAACACCATTACTTGGTAAAAGTGTAAATGCCACCGATCTGTTAGCCCTAGTTTATAGTGAAGCAAGTGGGCCCATGTCTAGCTAGGCTAGATGGGATATGAATATTTCGTGACCTTTACGGATGTGGCATCGCGTTATGGTTATGTGTTTGTTTCGAAACATAAATCGGAAACTTTTAGAGTTTCGATACGAAATAGAGATACAGATCGGCTAAAGTATTAAACCATTATGTTAGATCATGAATGAAAATACTTAAGCGATAAGTTTCTCATATACTTGAAAGAGTATAGTATTCTTTCAATAAGGACTCCTCCCGGAACACGTCAATTCTAACGTGTGTGTCCGAAAGGAGAAACCGAATTTTGTTAGACATGATAAGGTTAATCCTGAGTCGCTCTGAGCTACCATTTCCTTCAACAGATACGCATAAACAGGTCAGAACTTATTTTGAATAAGGTTCCAAAAAAAATCTGTTTGACAGATTTCATATTAGATATGAACAGGAAAGAAACCGGGTTTCTCATTCCTGATTATTTGGGTATGCTAGACATATGTTTGGATGATACCAAACTAAAACCCAAATTGGATAAGTTTCTAATTATAGGTTATCATAGGGAAACCAAAGTATAGTACTTATACAACTCATAAGAGAACAATTTAATTGTTGCTCACCATGCGGTTTTCCTAAGAGGAATACCTATATGCAGTGGTAAGTGGGAGGATAGTAAAACTCGATGAAAATCGGAGTAATACTATTCAAGGCACCGATTCTTAATGGAACACAAATAGTTCATCAAGGATGAAATTAAACCAATGATCTTCGAATACACAAGAACCACGTGAGTCGGAGAGAGTTAGAAGACAACCTGGGGTATGGGTTTCTGATCTCACCTCATAAAGATGTAAATCTTATTGAGGTATACCAACTGACTACGTATGAAGAAGTGATACAAGGTATCAACTCCCTATTATGGCAAAGTGCCATGAGTCCGAAATGGATTCCATGTAAATCGATTATGTTTGGACACTAGTTGATGTACCAGAAGGTATTGTGCCTATTGGTACTATATAAGTCTTCAAGGAAGACATACATGGATGCCAACATACCAACGTAATAAAGCTAGGCTTTAAGCGAAAGGGTATCGTTATCAACATTGTGTTGATTACAACTAAATCTTTTACCTGTTGCCACGGCAAATCCATTTGGATAATGCTTGCTAATGCTGCATGTTTCATTTATGAAATATGTCAACTTAACGGGAAAATCGCTTTCCTGAAAAGGAAACCTTTTGGAGGATGTTTACAATATCCTGATGGTTTTGTCGTACTAAAACTAGCAAACAAGGTTTGCAGGTTATTCGATCCATGGATGGATTGAAGCAAGCATTGGGTTATTAGAATTATCATTTTGATATAATCATAATGGTGTATGATTTAATTCAAAATGAAAATGATTCTTGTGTATATAAGGAGGTTAGTGGGAGCGCACTGACAGTAAAAGTCCTATAAATAATGACATGTCATTTCTTGTAAATGAAATTTCCCAAATTATAATCGGTGAAAGCTTGGCTTTCATGAAATCTCTCCGAGAAATCGTACATTGAAAAATGTACGCGCCCTGGTGTCTCATACACCATTATGATTTCATTGAGCATATGCAGTCACAAACAGGCCAATCCAAGTGATAGTCACTGGATTGAAATTAAGAACATCCGTTAATATCTTAGAGAACTAAGGATGCTGTTTTATACAATGGAGAATGAGAACTTGAAGTGACTGAGATCACTGCTGCAAGTTTCCAAACCGAGAAAGACGACACTAAGTCGCAAAATGGTACTACACAGTTTGAATAACGGAACAGTGAGCTGGAAATCTTCCAAGCAAGATACTGTTACCAAATAAACAACAAACGCGGGTTATTGCTACAGCTGAGGCAGCAATGGAAGCCTTCTGGATAATAATAAATCTAATTAGATTAGATATAGTTTTGTTAGCAGCTGAGCTAGGCTTCAACGCAGGCTAAAGAATTAATGGTCTCATCAACGATCCAGATATATACTTCGATATTAATCTGATTTGTTCGGATCATACATCGTGGTGATGTGATGATCGAATAAATCGCATCAGATGATAATCATGTAAATCCGCTGACGAAAGTCTTTTCTCAGCAGTTTGAGCCAATCGTACATAGTTCGGGTGTAGGACACTCGAGTGACCGGCTATAGGCCAAGTGGGAGATTGTTGGACAATTATGACCCATAGCGTCACTATTTATACAGATCATTGTGTTGTTGTACAAATTAACTATGTGACAAAGGAGATTGCTCTCTTATCATTTGTGATTAGATCACCATGATGTATAAATGATAGAAGGTCCATACGATTTGTTCTTGGATTGAGAAGATATGAGACAGTATCAATCCACGAAGGATAAATCATTAAATATCCCTAGTCAGAGTATTATCGAGATTGGACATCGATAAATACGTAAACGACTAGTATTACACTTGTGCGCGTTGTGAGGGCATAACGACATAGTTCTCATATATTTGGGCATAGGATACTCATGTAAGTGTAATAGGAGGTTGTGTTTTACCGATGGTACAGGAAACTGCTTCGCTCTGGATAGACCCCCTCGGAATTCCATTGGTAGTATGACTATGTGTCTATGGAAGTCCGAAATCAGGGTAGGTGTATTTGGTTTTAATCTGAGACTTGCACCGCTAATACTTGCGACAATCAATATACTTTGGTTTTGGTCGTCCAAGGCTTTAACAGGTTCTGTGTACGCCTCTGCTGGGTATATTGAGATCGTAGTGTGTTGGGTGTGATGTCAAGATGGAAGTATCACTCCAGTCATATGGAGATGATGATCACGCAGGGATACAGAACTGGTTCTCTAAAGGGTTACAACTATCGGGATAATATGACTTGGTCATGATTATCCGATAATAAGAGACTAGTCACTCGTGATCCGATATATGCTTCGTACGGGGCAGACATTGTACCTGCCCCAAGCCTTGCATGTGATCATCCGATATTGGATCGAAATACGCAATACTACGTATACTACGCCTGATATAGATCGCTTATTCCTGTAAGAATGTTTCTAGAGAATTGGGTAGGCATGGCGCTTTGCTAGAAGCCAACCTTGTCTTGTAAATCGGTACAAATGTAGTAATAGGTACTTACGTGTTCGGATAATCTGACGACCAAATTTACTGCCAACATATCCGGGGATCTCATTGGTCGCTTCCCGAAGATTCACCGATGACGTATGACTCGCACTTTATTAATCTAGGATTAATTAGATGAGAGAGAAAATTAATCTGGGATTAATTACGGAGATATTTTATCTGGGATAAAAAATCAATAAAGAGAGAAAACGATTAATTTGGAATTAATCGATAAAATAATATATTTGATATATTATACGAAATTGGATTTCGACGCGAAATTGAAATTAGATTTTAATTGGGCGAATGAGTTAATTTAGAATTAATTCATTAGCGAAGTGAATAGTGATTTTGCTAGGCATAATCATTTAATTACGTCGCAACGGAAAATTCATTTATTTGGAATTAGCGAACCTGAGCCCGGGATTGTTTGCGAGCGCATTCACATTTCGAATTCGAGAGCGGCACGCAAGTCAAATCAAGCGTCAAATGCTAGTCACATCAAGCGTCAAATCATTAGTCACTTTGAGTGATGTGACAACTTGTCACTTGATTGATTGAGTGATGTGACATGATGGAAGTGGTTGGAAAGCTTTTTGAAAGCTAGATTGACATATATTATTATTTTATGTTTTTGTATATGTTGAATTGATTTTAGAAATCAATTATCAATTACACATTTCCATTCTCTCTCTCTTAGGCTCAGGTTTTGGAGCCCATTCTTCTCCTCTCTCACTCTCGGCCAACATGCCATTTCTTCTTCTTTTCTTTCACTGGTTTGACCGTGAAACACAAAGGGAATCAAGGGAAATTTGTGGCAAATTTCTTGAGTGCTAGCACACATAGAAGCCATCCTAAGTTGATAGAGAACTCACTTCATGAGCTTGGAATCACCATCAAACAAGCTTGGAGCTTGCATGGAAGACCAAAGCCGAATCTTGGAGAGGGAAAACAGCTCACTGCTGTGACTTGGAGGAGGCAGAAAATTGATTTTTTTTGTCCACCGCATCGCTCAACCGATCGATGTAAGTAATCTGAAACTTTGTTGATTGTATTCACATGTGTTTTATGCTTTATTAATCAATCCTCGGGACCGTAGAACTCCAATATAAAGATTAATAAAAACAATTAAAAGATATCAATAGAGAGAGGCAACAAAGCGTCGGGAATCCCTCTTGTATCAAATTCATATATTAAGTTGTTAATTCCTTTTATTACTCAATTGAAGGTTTCACATCCCAAACCAACAATCGGAACATATTCAATTCTATGCATATTAAATTTTAAGGTAATTGATGATTTATTTTCTCTATGTTAACAGTACACAAAGTCATAGTTAAAACTTATCTAACGTCGACAATATACCCTCAGGAAATACTGCAGCAGAAGACCAAATCATAAAAAAACTTTACCGGTCACAACTGGGTTCACAAATCACACATAGAAGAAGCATGACTGGATCTATATGCAAGTTTGATAAAAATAATTTCTGGATTCATATAATCAAAAGATAATAAAGAATAATAAACATCAATTGTATTAACTTTAAGAGTTACTAGAATCAATAACATGAATATAAGAAATCAAATACAAGAGTTCATCTTTAGCGTTGCCTAGGAGATTAGTTCTCCATGGAGAAGAGAGACATAGCCTGAAGAGAATGCAGCAACATCCTGTCTGTTATAAATTTTCTTCATTCTTCAATCTCAAAATTGTGTTTGTGGCTCTTTGTTGTGTGTTTCTTCTCTCTTTTTCTCTTATTTTCTCTCCCCCTAGGGTTTTGGACGAACTTGGGTTTAATAGAGAATTCCCGGTGACCTTATTTGCTTAAAAATGAACTAAATAAAAAACCCTGGAAAACGTATGCGCGTCGCGATGCGTGGCCGACTTTGTAGGATTATGATTCCTGCGTTTCTGCTCGTCCCGCGCGCTTTCGATACGTTCGTAAGGTCTCGAAACATGTGTAATTGATCCAGTATTCATGTTCCATTACTTCCTAATAATAAAACATAAAATAAACTATGATTAAGATTAAATATATGATAATCAAGCCGAATTAGCGATGTTCAAAGTACACTTTCATGCACTTATTACAACCCCCAACCAGCTTATTGCTAGTCCCTAGCAATTCAAGCTCAAAAAGAAACTAAGACTAAATAAATAAATAAAAAATATTTATGCTACTTTCGTAGGGATCACGATTGCGTTTAGCGTATGCAATAAGCCTTTAAACCCTTAGGTGGCCCTAGTGGACGAGTTATAGTCTCGTGAGGGCTTACAGGGACGACACCCACAAACGTCATTTAAAACACATACAAACATGCAAAAATAACAAAATGAAATAGTCCTATAGTTACACATATCATTGTCCTCACATAATGCCTAGTAATGAAATCAAAGAATTTTCAAAGTACTCTATACAACTCAAATTGAAGTCTTTGAATAAATCATCTAAGCCATACTCACAGTGTGTGTTTAAAGGTTCATTCACAACTTAATTCCTAGGTAAGCCAACTCAATGATTTCGTTTAAAAATTGGGATCTGATGGGTCAAACCAACCTAGATATCTCAATTATGCTCTGTAGTTGCCTTTCTGTGCTCAGTATGATATGATTTTTTTTTCTTTTCTTATCTTTTTTTTTCTTTTCTTTTTGAATTTTTCTCTTTTTTTTCCAACACACCTACTACTTAAGGTAGCATTTCTCCTCATGGTGGCCCTAACAGTCGCCCATGGGTAGCTTCATGCTTATCGGTTATAGGTGGTTTAATTTCTTTCTTTTGAGACTTTTTCTTTTTATTTTTTTTACCATAACACTAGCAAATCAGGATAGACATCTAAACAAATAGTCATTCATCGACATTCAATTTTTTCAACTAGTCACCTTGCCAACTACATAGGCTTTCACTGCTAAAAACCTATAATTAACTGCTTACGAGTCTAACCTAGATCAATTACTCAAAGCATCAGATAAAAGTAAATTAGGAACTTATCGTTTCTAAGATTTTACCGTAAAGCAAACAATATTCATCATTGGACTATGCTTTACTATTGAGGGCTAAAAACAAACAAAATAATTTTTTTTTTTAATAATAAGTATTATAACAGGTATTATTATGCGCATGCATACACCCCCACACTTAAAACTTGTATTGTCCTTAATGTAAAATAAAATATAGAAACATGATTAAGGAATAACACTACCAAACATGAAGTTGATTAGGTTTCTGCCGGTAAGATTTGGGTTGTGTGACTGTGTGGGTTGTGCTGACACTTGTATAAATACTCATGCAAACAACAAACATGCAATTAGCACACAAACATGGATTGTGATATTTGACATATATCATTAAATATTTATTTGAGATATTTAAAGTAAATATAATGCATATATTTAAGATATTTGTATTTAATAAATTAATTATTATAAATTAAATGATTAAATTAATTAAAATATAAATATCTACCATTATGATAAAGTTTGGAAATGATTCATTTGTGTATAAGTTTGACTTTATCATTAAATTAAATGTGTTAAAAAGACATTTGACTTCCTTGATATTTTGGTTTTGAAAATTGAAAATCTTGTATTTTTTATCACCCAATTTTCGGCCATGAAATAAGTATTTAAGGATTTCATTTTTTCATTTGCTTCACTTTTTTCCAAGCCACCAAATAATACAAAAAGAAAAGTTGTGAGGAAAAAAATGTAGAGAAAAGAAGAAATCCAAAGGAAACTTGAAGATTTGTAAATTTTTTCTACTTTCTTTCAACTAGAAAAATGTTTCTAGGGGTTTTGGCTACAACATGTGATGCTTGGTAGTTTCTATACTCTTTTGGTTTTGTAATAAATTGGTTGGAAGCATGAATGAAATATGTATGCATGAATTGGTTTAACAAAGTATGCTTATAAATGGTGTATAAGCACACTTTTGATCATTTGATGATCTTGTTAACATTATAGAGTTATTAGGCCACTCATTGATGACCTACAATTGTTCTTGAGTTATTTCAAAGTGGCGAGACTTTTTTGGTGTGGTATAGACTTGATTAAAGTGTTGGATTCGTTTAATTTGGGTTAATTTGGTTATTTTGATTAATTTAAAAAATTAAGGTTTATACCCTTTCCAAATTTGGGGCTTTTCATATATGTGTTGTTTAATGATTTATATATGATGTATATTTAATTTGGTATTGATTGGATATCATCGAATGTTGTTTTGGACAAGATTAGACCAAAATACACAAGTTTGAAAATTAATGGTGCTCACGGCAATTGTGGGATTTGAGTTGTGATTTGTATTTTGATGTGTAAGAAATATTTAAATCATTTTGGTAGTGATTTGGAATCACTTAAATTTGTATTTGACAAGTTAGGACTAAAATGATCAAAATGAAAAAGTTTGGGGTCTCATGACAATTAAGTTAAAATATGATTTTTGGGTAAAAATTTCAGTTTTTAAGTATTGAGTAATTATAAAAATAAGTTTATTTTGATTGCCCAATAAAAATTATTGAAATCGGAAAATTTTGATTTTCCACATTCCGTTGCGTTACCCGAATTTTCCCCTAAAACCCCAACAAAATGGATCAGAGCGAGTCTGATTCTTAACACATGATATGATTATGCCTTTAAATTTAATATTTAATCTAATCTTTACTTTATGAAAGCATGTGTTTATTTAATTTGATTAAATAAAGTAAATAGCATATTTTGTGGAAAATACTTATTTGTAAATAAGGTTTTATATTTAATATGTATTTGATGCATGTTACTTGGTCCATCTTGTCAATACCGCTTATGGATAAATAATCTACGACTATATCTGAGAAGGTGCCAAAGCTGTAAGGATATAGCCGATAGAAATTTATCTATACTGGATATATTTTTGATATTAGTTAAATTCAAGCGAAAGCGGAATTCTGAATGTGTCAAAGCTGTCAGGTTTAGGCAAGTATCTTGAATTTATCATTGACAAGTTTAACCTTGATTTTCCTCATTGTGAACGTGCCAAAGCTTTCACAACGAGAAATGATCAGGACCAGAACCCAGGAGTCATTGGTCAGTGATTGACAATGAGTTATCTACGTAAGTGAGAACGTGCCAAAGCTGTGAGCTAAAATATATTCATGGGGTCCACTTTTCACTATTTCATTTAATTTGATTATTGCTATTTATGTATTCTATTTGGGGATTACAGTTTTGCATGAAATAATAGGAGGAGAATTTTTTAGATTAAAAATCCATGATCTATTTAATGCTTTTGATATTATATGAAACCGTTTTGTCTACTAACCGTTTATTCGATATCTATTTGATAGATCTACGATGGAGACTCCTTTGAACAACTCTTTTGCTCGTATGTTTGATACGAATAACCTCAAGGGCATTGAGAACTTTGCAAACTGGGATATGGATTTGAGAATTGTCCTCGGATCTGAGAAGTTGGGATATATTTTGGAAGGTCTATTACTCATTGCTATATCTGAAGATGCATCACCAGAAGAGATTAAGAGTTTCCAGAAATGGAAATATGATTATTTAAGGGTTAAATAATTTAATCTCACTTCTCTGTCTTCTGAACTGAAGAGGCAGTATTTTGAGATGCACGATTCTTATAGCATGATGACACAACTCCGAGAATCATTAATGAACCAAGAACAGGTCGTGGTTCATATAGTAGCAATGGAACTGTTCCATTCTAAACTTGACGAGGGACGGGCCGTGAGCACACATGTGCTTCATTTGATCGATTTGATCGAGTAATTAAGGCGCAATGATTTCCCTCTCAATGATACTCTGGGACGGAGTGTCATATTTGGTTCGCTCCCAATGTCGTATCGCCAGTTTGTCATGTACTTCAACATGAACGGGATTCACTGCACTTACCGTGAGTTGCATAGGATATTTCTCACAACGGAGGAGGATTTGAAGAAGGGAGTGTCGACTCACCTTCCGTAACCCACTTCACTTTCGTTTCTTCCCACTCCAAGTCGAATAGGAAGAAAACGAGGGGAAAGAAGAAGGAAGGTTTCAATGTTCCTTCCCAGGCTAAGGTAGCAAAGCCCAAGAGAGCTTTTGAAGATAAATGCCATTATTGCTAGAAGGTCGGGCATTGGAAGAGGAACCGTCCAGACCACCTTGCCTAGATCAGGAAGGAAAGAGCATCGACATTAGGTACTTTTATTTTTCCCGTTATTGATATCTCATTAGCTTGTAAAGTTGTCACATCTAGTTGGATTTTAGATTCGGCTTATCCTGTTCACATTTGCAATTCATTGCAGGTGCTGAAAGAAAGTAGATAGCTGAAATCTGTGGAGATGCAGTTACGATTCGGGAGTGGTGACTCTCTGGATGTGATTATAGTAGGCTTATGCAGGATTCCCTTACCCAGTGGGAGACTTTTTTTGAATGACTACTTATTGTACTGGGATTTGTAGCAAATATTATATCACTTTTTGTATTAGATACAGAGGGCTATCATGTAAATATTAAGAATTGTTCCTTGTATTTATATGATAGAAATAATATTCAGATCCTTTGTTGTCCAAATGAGCATGGTCATTATATTTTACACACTTCTCGAGATATTTTGAATACTAGAATTAATAAACGTAAATTATCTGAAATAAATAATACTGAACTTTGGCAAATGAGATTAGGATATATAGTCGTGAAACGCCTAACCTAGTTGGTTAGGAATGGTTTGATTTCAGATCCCACCATTGAACCTTATCCAACCTGTGAATCTTGTTTTCGGGGTAAAATGACCAAAACCTCATTTATGGGTGTTGGACACCGAGCCACTGACTTATTGGAACTCGTACATTCTGATGTATGTGGTCCTATGAGTCAGACTGTACACAATGGTTTTTCATACTTCATTACCTTTATCGATGATGTGTCACGGTATGGTTATGTTTATTTGATGAAACATAAATCAGAAACCTTTGAAAAGTTCAAAGAATTCTGAAACGAAGTAGAAAAACAAACTGGACAATATTTTAAATGCCTTCGATCTGATCGTGGCAGTGAGTATATGAGTGGAGATTTCACTGATTATTTAAAGGAGAATGTGATTCTCACTCAATATACTCATTCTGGTACTCCACAACATAATGGAGTGTCAGAGATGAGAAATCAAACATTATTGGATATGGTCGATCTATGTTGAGTTTTACAGATTTACCTTATTTCTTATTGGGTTATGCTTTTTTAACTGCCACACATCTTTTGAATAAGATTCCTTCCAAAGTTATTCCTTTGACTCTGTATGAGATATGGATCGGTAGGAAACCGAATCTTAATTATATTAAGGTTTGTGGCTGTCTTGCATACGTTAGGGTGGCTCAGCAGAATAAGTTTTTACCTCGAGGGTAAAAGTTTAGGTTTGTTGGATATCCTTCAAATACGAAATGACATTTGTTATATGATACCGAGCATCGAAATGTGTTCGTAGCTCTCTTCGGAAAATTTCTAGAAGTAGAATTTTTGTCAGAATGAGGTAATCATAGACATGTTAAACTTGATGAAGTACAACCTGAGACCAACGAATCAACTGAGGAACCTGAAGTTCAAGAAGATGAAGAATCTTCATTACCCACACTCCGTAGGTCACAAAGAGTATATAGACCTCCTGAACGCTTGTATTTGATATAAGAAAAGAGTCTTGATGTTCTCTTAATTGAAGAGGCTCACCCTTTTACCTATAGAGAATCGATGGTTGACATCAACTCCGTGAAGTGCCAAGAGGCCATGAAATCCGAGTTAGACTCAATACATGAGAATCAAGTTTGGGACATGGTTCCGCTTCCTGAAAGAATTATTCTTATCGGTTGTAAATGGGTTTACAAAAGGAAGCGCGGGCTTGAAGGAAAGGTTGAAACCATTAAGGCCCGAATGGTATCTAAAGGTTACATGTAACGACCTGGTGTAGACTACGATGAAAATTTTTCGCCAGTTGCGATGCTAAAGTCTATAAGGATTTTATTATCTATTGTCGCTTACCATGATTACGAGATTTGGCAAATGAATGTCAAAACGGCTTTTCTAAATGAATTTCTTGATAAAGAAATCGATATGGAACAACCGGAGGGTTTTACATATAGCAAGAACTCAGGCATGGTATGTAAGCTTAAGAAGTCTATTTATGGACTTAAACAAGTTTCATAAAGTTAGAATCTTTGATTTAACGAGATAATCATATTGTCTTGTTTCTCAAGAATTCGAAAGAATCCTGTGTGTATAAGAAAGCCAGTGGGAGTATGGTGGTATTTTTAGTTCTCTATGTTAACGAAATCTTGATCATTGAGAATGATATCAGGATGATACAAGGCGTCAAAGCTTACCTCTGTAAGAATTTCTCCATTAAGGACCTAGGTGAAACTTCTTATATCTTAGGCAAAAAAATCTATAGAGATAGAGAAATGAAGTTTATGGTTATCACAATTAACGTACATAGATAAAATCTTAGAACTGTATAATTTAGATAACTGTAAGACAACAAATATACCTTTCAGACATGGCCTACATCTTTCGAAGAAAAGATGTGTCCTCAAATAGAAGATGAGAAGATTAGAATGTCTAATCAGCCTTATGTTTCATCTTTCGACAGCATCATGTATGCCATGGTATATACTAGGCCTGATATCAGCTTCACAGTTAGTGTGACCAGCAAGTATCAGTCCAATCCAGGCAATGACCATTGGATGGCCATTAAACATATCCTAAAGTATCTTAAAGGTACTAAGAATAAGTTTATAATTTAAGGAGGATATGAACTGCAACTGAATGGGTATACAAATTTCGATTTCCAATCGGATCCTGATGATAGAAAGTCTACATTAGGATTCGGCTTTACCCTTAACGAAGAGTAGTTTGTTGGAAGAGTTCCAAAACAGGGATCAACAGCTAATTCCACTACAGAGGTGGAATATATTGCAGCTTCTGAAGCTACAAAAGAAGCTGTTGTTGGTAAATTCTAAGGTCCCAAGATCAAACAAGACATGAAATTATGTGTGAACACATCAACGGAGGTAGCGGAATACTCACATTGATCGGTAGAGTCGATTGGGAGACGATTCAAGCCCAAAAACGCACTGCCATGTAAGCCTACTGCATGCAGTCCACTGCCTACAAAAACAGAAAATTAAGTGAAGAAACGGAGCTCCTAGCTTCGTCGGATGGATCCCGTCTCATGGTCGAACCTCCCTACCACCTTCGCAAGACTTGTAAGTGTGCTAGCACTTGATTTCTCACCATGAGAAACCACTCTTGCTTCCCTTTAGCTCACGCCCAAAACTGGTTCCAAACCAGTGAACACTTGGCTCAAATGGGCGTGAGAGAGGAGAGAAAATTTGAGAGAGAAGAAGTTGTGTTATGTTAATTAAAATGATTTACCAAAAATCAATTTATATTTATGCCATAATTTATTAAATTAATAATAAAATTATGACACATAACATGCAATGGCTTAGAGTATAAAACACTCAATTTCCATGCAATAATATTGAGTGCATTGTACACAATCTACATGCAATGACATTGAGTACAATGTACACAATCTACATGCAAAGCATTAGAATGACATGTGTCATGTGGGCCCCACACGTTCCCAAATGAAAGTGGGCCCACGTGCACTCACGCGTTCGGGTTCGATATTTCCGAAATACCGAGCTTACGTCGCGACGTTAATTCAATCGAATTTAAATAAATAATCGCCCCCGGCGAAATTATTATTTACGTCGCTAACGAATTAATTCTCAATTAACTCGTTTGCCCGAATTAAAATCTAATTTTAATTCCGCGTCGAAATCTAATTTCGTCTAATATATCGAATATATTAATACATCGATTAATTCCGAATTAATCGTTCTCTCTCTTTAGACGATATTTTATCCCGGATAAAACATCTCCGTTATTAATCCTAGATTAATTTTCTCTCTCTTCTATTATAATCCCAGATTATTCAAGAGTGCAAGTTGTGCGTCATCGGTGGATTATCGGGAAGCGACCCATGAGATCCCCGGATAAGTTGGCAGTAAATACGGTCGTCGGAGTATCCGAATCACGTACGTACCAAGTACTACGTTCTACCGATTTACGAGACAAGGTCGACTCCTAGCAAAGCACCAAGTCTTCCCAATTCTCCGGACATATCCATTAAGAATATAGATCTGTATCAAGCGTAGTATACAATTGTATTGTGTATATCGGCCCAGTATCGGATAATCACGTGCTAGGGCTGGGGCTGGATAAGTGTCTGCCCCGTCCGAAACACATATCGGATGTCTGGTAACTAGTCTCTATAATCGGATATTCATGACCTGGTCATAATATCACGATTGGATGCGCATCACTTTAAGAGCACTAATACCGTATCCTGCGTGACATCATCTCCATTATGACTGGAGTGACACTTCCGTCTTGACATCACATCCAATACACTACGATTCTCTGATAAACCCAGAATAGGTGAACACAGAACCAGTTAAGATCCCCCACCACCAAAACTAAAGTTTACCGATTGTCGTAAGTATTAGCGATGTAAGTCTCAGGTTAAGACTATACACACCTACCTTGATTTCGGCCTCCCATAGACACCTAGTCATAATACCAATGGGATTCCGAAGGGTCTATCCAGAGCGAAGCTGTTTCCCGTACCATCGGTGAAACACGACCTCCTATCGCACTTGCACAAGTATCCAATACTTATATATATGAGAACTATGCCGTTGTGCCCTCACAACGCGCACAAGTGCAATACTAGTCTATTCCGCATTATCGATGTCCAGTCTCGATAATACTACGACTAGGGATATTTAATGATTAAACCTTTGGGGACTGATACTGTCTCATATCATTCTCAGTCCAGGAACTAATCATAGGGACCTCTCTTCATTATATATCTATGGTGATCTAATCACAAACGATGAGAGTGCAATTTCCTTATTACATAGTTAATTTGCTACAACAACACAATGATCTGTGCAAATAGTGACGCTATGGGTCATATTATCCAACAATCTCCCACTTGGCACGTAGCGAGTCACTCAAGTGTCCTACACTCGAACTATGTACAATTCGCTCAAATTGCTGAGGAAAGGTTTTCGTCAGCGGATTTGCTTAATTATCGTCTGACGCGATTTACACGATCATCACATCGCCACGATGTATGATCCGAACGAATCAGATGATACAGAAGTATATATCTGGATCGTCGATGAGACCTTTAATTCCTTAGCCTATGCTGACGCCTAGCTCAGCTGCTAACAGAACTTTATCTAATCTTATTAGATTTATTCGACCCAGATGGTCTTCTATTGCTGCCTCAGCTGCAGCAATGATCCGCATTTGTTGTTTATTCGGCAACAGTTATCTTGCTAGGAAGATTTCCAGCTCACTGTCCCGGTGTTCAAACTTTATAGTACCGCAGTATTTACCGGTTTGGAAACTTGCAGCAGTGATCCCAGTCACTTCAAGTTCTCCAACTCCATAGTTTAAGACAACATCTTTAGTTCTCTCAGATACTAACAGATGTTTTTAATCTTCAATCCAGTGACTATCACTTGGATTGACCCGATTGTGACTCCATATGCTCGAAGCGTATGAGACACCAATACAAGTACATTTTAAATGTACAATTTCCCAGAGAGTGTTAACAACTCCAAATCTATCCCAGTAGATCTTTATTCCCTGAATAAAGGTTGTTACTCCCCAGAATTCTACGGAGAATTTCTATGAAAGAATATTTATGAAAACCAAGCTTTCACCAATTGCTTTATGGGAATTTCACTGTCAGTGCGCTCTCCCACTAACCTCCTTATATACACAAGAATTATTTCGTTTTGAGTCAAATCATAAACCATTATGATTATTTCAAAACAACAGTTCCAAGAACCTTATGCTTGCATCAATCCAAACATGGATCGAATAACCCGCAAACCTGGTTTGTCGGTTATACAAAATCGTCAGGATGTTGTAAGCATCCTCCAAAAGGTTTCCTTTTCAGGAAAGCGATTTTGATTTGTAACTGACATATTTCATCAATGAAATATACAGTTATCAACAAGCATCTTCAAAATGGATTTATCATGGCAACAGGTAAAAAGGTTGAACCGTTATTAACATAATGTTGATAACGCTACCTTTCCGTCAAAAGCCCTGCTTTGTACGTTGGTATGTTGCCTTCCATGTATGTCTTCCTTGAAGACCTTTAATGTACCATAGGCACAACGCCTTGTGGTACAACAACTAGTATCCAAACATAGTTGTTATACATGGAATCCATTTCGGACTCATGGCACTTTGCCATAACATGGAGTCGATACCTCGTATCACTTCCTCTAAACGTAGTCAGATGGTACACCACCATAAGATTGACATCTTTATGGGGTGAGATCAGAAACCCATACCCTAGGTTGTTTTCTGACTCTATCCGATCTACTAGTTTCTTGTGTATTTGAAGATTAATGGTATAGATTCATCATAGATGAACTGTTTGTGTTCCATTAAGGACTTCGTGCCTTGATCAGTATTACTCCGATTTTCATCGAGTATCACTATCCTCCCACTGACCACTGCATATCGGTATTCCTCTCAGGAAAACCGCATGGTGAGCAACAATTACATTGTTCTCATGTGGGATTTACAAGTACTATATTTAAGGTTTCCCTTAGGATAACTTATATTGGCACTTATCCAATTTGGGTCCTTAGTTTGGTATCATCCAAACGCTATGCCTCGCATACCCAAATTATCAGGAATGAGAAACCTCGTTTCTTCCCTGTTCATATCCTATATGATATCTGTCAAACAGATTTATATGGAACCTTATTCTAAATAAGTTTTGCACTGTTAATACATATCCTGTTGAAGGAAATAGTAGCTCAGAGCGACTCGTGATAAACCTTATTATGTCCAACAAAATTCGGTTTTTGGTTCGGACACACCGTTTAACTAACGTGTCTCGGGAGGAGTCCTCATACGAAAGAATACCGTACTCTTTCATTTAGTATGAAACTTACTGCTTAAGTATTTTCCATTACGGTTTCACCGTGGCGGAATAATACTATAGCCGATCTGTTTGTCTACTTCGTGTCGAAACTCTAAAGTTTCCGATCTGTGTTCTTCAAAAGAAACACATAACCACAACGTGATGTCACATCCGTTAAGGTCACGAAATATTCATGTTCACATCTAGCCCAGCTAGATATGGGCCCACTTACTTCACCATGAATAGGGCTAACAGATCGGTGGCCCTTTTACTATTACCAAGTAAATAGTATTTTAGGTATTTTACCTAATAAACTAGATTCGCAGACCTTATTTGAATAGTCAAATCAGTCCTAGTACCCACTCTACAAAAGTGTGGATATACGAGTCTTGTTTAATAACTAGATTCGTAGACCTTATTTGAATAGTCAAATCAGTCCTAGTACCCACTCTTCAAAAGTGTGGATATACGAGTCTTGTTTAATTGTGTCCCAGACAACAATGCCACAAATAAGTCTCCATTGATCAAATCAATTTGAGCTATTTATTTGTCATTTTATATGTTTGAGATTTTATTTATATTCAAAATATAAATTCTGTTATTTACATCCAATGTATTATCTCAGTATCATCTTTATATATTGAAACACTTTAGTGTTCTAGAATATAAAGGTTTTATCCGCAATGGATTAAACACTGATATAGAGATAATGTCTCTAGTTAAACTAGTTACATTATAACATTTCCTAATTTAAGTACATACCCAAAGGGTAGTTCCTAAACTTAGGTATCTGCGGTCGAAACAGCGACTTTCGTCCCGTTTCCGATTCGCAGAGAAATCTCGGCTTGAAGCCAGTATCCAGCTCACAGCGGATTCTGAACGTCAATACATATATTTTATGTACCACACTAAGTATTTAAAATCCAATTTTAATACTAGTAGTGAACATAACTTTGACAAATATTTTAGTTAGAGCCTCGCCCTTTCTTTAATTCCTTCGTGTCTTCCATATCCAAATGGTAGTCACTTTGGGATATGTCAATTACCTTTTCAATATTTCACAAACCTTTGGGCAAGCCTTGGGTTTTAGAATATCGAAATGATGTGCACCTTGTGCTACATGCCCAATTGCAAACTTTGACTTTTCTCCACTAGAATAGTCAATTAATTCTCCAAGAATTATTAATTGCAATTTTAATACTTTTAAATCTAAAGATAGATTTATTATAAGTATATTAATTAAGCACTAAAGTCATCATCACATAAATCTTCCAAAGACTTTATGCTCTACTATTTGCTTAATTATGGGCTTAGTAATAATAAGTTATTTTATCAAATAAATTAACCTATTATTAATTCCCAATTGAAAATTAAATCATTTAAAACATTTAATCCAAGATTATATATTTTAAATATTCAACCTTTCAATTCTTTACTTGATTTTAATAGTCCAACTATTTAATCAAATATTAAGGTACTATTTATTATAATGATTACAATAATCCAATTATTTAATCAACTATAATTTTAATATTGATTACTATAATCCATTATAAAATCAACTATCATTTAATTCAATTATATTGATTACTATAATCCAATTATAAAATCAACTATATATTGAATGAGTTTGTATATAGTCCAAAATATATATAATTTAAAACAACATAAAATATTAGTCCAACTAATACTTTTAATAAATATGACGAGTAAAATAAAATGAGCGTGTTTAGCGAGTATTCGAACGAATGTTGCAAATTCAATACTTGCCTCCCACTATTTTTCGTCGAGCCTCTAACCCTCTGTGGAGTACTCGGGAAACCGTGTTTCCTAGTGGGCTAGGATCCTATTAAATAACACACAACCCTGACTTTGGCCAATAAAAAGCTGTATGCTATTTAACTAGGTAGATCTCACAGATCAATTGGATCTCATCCAATTCCTAGATCCGGTTAGGTGGACATCCAAGTCCGAAACATATGTATAATGTCAATGTATCCATACATTTTCCTAACCATATCCTCTGAATCATTAGGCCTTGGCTTTGGCCAAACACAAACCTAATGATTCCAGTTAAGCGGACCCATTGACGAGGATAGTTTCGTAATCAATGTCATTGGACAAAAAGTGATCTGACTTTGGTCAATAAAAATCACGATTTGGACAAGACACCGATATGCAACAAAACTCTCATGATTCAAGTACATCCTTGATTGACAAAGGTCTTGACTTTGGTCAAAAACAAACCAATGCCAACTTCGGATCTTGAACAAGAATCATTCAATGGAAGGATATTTGCTTAATATAAAATGAGGGTTTTTCGCGTGCAAATTGGCTACCAATTTAATTATCTTTGTTAAGGTCTCATCATCATACACCCTTAAACATGCATTCTAAATACATAATAAAGCGAGTATGAAATAAAATAATAATGATATGCGGATGGATACTTAACACATTGATCCTAGATCAAATCTCTCCCTTTCTCACTCAAGCTAGCACTTGTACTACTTCTACCCGTTACACTACACTTCTAAAGAAACCTCATATACATAGAGGGGAATAGGTGAGAAGAGAATACAAAGAGAAAGAAGGTGATAAGGCTGGACACGCAGGTCCAATTTAATAAATCGAATTTATTACAACAATTTCTAAAATTGCCCACCCGACTAATATCCATCCGATATACATTATTCATTCAACACAACCACGTATTCACACACATAAGCATGCTATCAATCAATCTAATCAAATTAATTAATCTGATAATTAAGTGATCATCCAATGTTCAAACAACGATTTGATTTTGTTCGAGTCAAACTCGTTTTTGCGAATAAGTACTCAAAGTACGAATTCATGAATTAAATTAAACTACATCATTAAATCTAATTTAACATGTATTTAATACTAATTCATTATTCAATTCCAAATTAAATATTACACTTTTATTTAATAAACCTTTTCGATTTAAATTCCAAATCTAATCGTAACGCGTCTCAAAGACCGATTAACGTCCAACGTCAATTCAATTAAAGTCCAATGGGCTTTTGATTGATTTCTTAAGGCGTGGACTTTTGGTCAACTCGGGTCAAACCGATAACCAAAGTCCAATCCGGGATTTACCCATAAGCCCATAAATCAATCTTGGCCCATTAGGCCCAATTGAACATTAAAGGTTCATTAGTCGCAATTGGGCTTTATGGTTAAGGTTTTGGGCCCAATTGGATCCAATCCACTTGGCCTAAACCAAACTTGATAAATCAAGCCCAATAGCCCCAAATACAACAATTCAAGCCCAAATCCAATTTAAGCCTAAATAATTAAATTACACTAATCCAATTACGCAATTTAATTACCTAAAGTGCATTATATGATTAATCAACTAAATCAACATTTTTAAAACACCAAATTAGTCTTATTAATCATATTCAATTCATTATCACATGTCAAACACACATAATGAAAAATCAAACCCATTTACATGCTTTCATGCTCTCGGCCAAGGAGGGATTTGTGTCCGATTTGGTTTCGATCCAATCGAACCTACAATCGACATCAAATCACCATCCGATTTGATTTTATACACATCCAATGTCACAAAATCAAAATTACCAAGACATAAAGGGCATTACTCATTCGGCCAAGGTGGAATTTTTGGGGAAAAATCATCCAATGCAATTTTCATAAAATTGATTCCATGTAACATCATTCTATATACATGTAAGCATTCTTATTCATCAAATTTCACAAGAACATGCTTCAATCAATTCATAACACCATTCGGCCACATCAATTTTAAAAAAAAATGGCCCAACAATTAATTAAAAATTGGGCAATATTTTAAAAATTATTCCAAATCAATTTCATCAAATTAGTCCAACAAAATGAATTTAAACATGTTATAAGCATACTCAAACAAGCAATTTATTCAAATCATGCTCAACAAACATTTACCCAAATTTTAAGCCCTACAAATTTCATGCTTGCAACATTAGCTCATGATGCCATTGTTGGTAAATTCTAAGGTCCCAAGATCAATCAAGACATGAAATTATGTGTGAACACATCAACGGAGGTAGCGGAATACTCACATTGATCGGTAGAGTCGATTTGAGACGATTCAAGCCCAAAAACGCACTGCCATGTAAGCCTACTGCATGCAGTCCACTGCCTACAAAAACAGAAAATTAAGTGAAGAAACGGAGCTCCTAGCTTCGTCGGATGGATCCCGTCTCATGGTCGAACCTCCCTACCACCTTCGCAAGACTTGTAAGTGTGCTAGCACTTGATTTCTCACCATGAGAAACCACTCTTGCTTCCCTTTAGCTCACGCCCAAAACTGGTTCCAAACCAGTGAACACTTGGCTCAAATGGGCGTGAGAGAGGAGAGAAAATTTGAGAGAGAAGAAGTTGTGTTATGTTAATTAAAATGATTTACCAAAAATCAATTTATATTTATGCCATAATTTATTAAATTAATAATAAAATTATGACACATAACATGCAATGGCTTAGAGTATAAAACACTCAATTTCCATGCAATAACATTGAGTGCATTGTACACAATCTACATGCAATGACATTGAGTACAATGTACACAATCTACATGCAAAGCATTAGAATGACATGTGTCATGTGGGCCCCACACGTTCCAAATGAAAGTGGGCCCACGTGCACTCACGCGTTCGGGTTCGATATTTCCGAAATACCGAGCTTACGTCGCGACGTTAATTCAATCGAATTTAAATAAATAATCGCCCCCGGCGAAATTATTATTTACGTCGCTAACGAATTAATTCTCAATTAACTCGTTTGCCCGAATTAAAATCTAATTTTAATTCCGCGTCGAAATCTAATTTCGTCTAATATATCGAATATATTAATACATCGATTAATTCCGAATTAATCGTTCTCTCTCTTTAGACGATATTTTATCCCGGATAAAACATCTCCGTTATTAATCCTAGATTAATTTTCTCTCTCTTCTATTATAATCCCAGATTATTCAAGAGTGCAAGTTGTGCGTCATCGGTGGATTATCGGGAAGCGACCCATGAGATCCCCGGATAAGTTGGCAGTAAATACGGTCGTCGGAGTATCCGAATCACGTACGTACCAAGTACTACGTTCTACCGATTTACGAGACAAGGTCGACTCCTAGCAAAGCACCAAGTCTACCCAATTCTCCGGACATATCCATTTAAGAATATTTAGATCTGTATCAAGCGTAGTATACAATTGTATTGTGTATATTGGCCCAGTATCGGATAATCACGTGCTAGGGCTGGGGCTGGATAAGTGTCTGCCCCGTCCGAAACACATATCGGATGTCTGGTAACTAGTCTCTATAATCGGATATTCATGACCTGGTCATAATATCACGATTGGATGCGCATCACTTTAAGAGCACTAATACCGTATCCTGCGTGACATCATCTCCATTATGACTGGAGTGACACTTCCGTCTTGACATCACATCCAATACACTACGATTCTCTGATAAACCCAGAAGAGGTGAACACAGAACCAGTTAAGATCCCCCACCACCAAAACTAAAGTTTACCGATTGTCGTAGTATTAGCGATGTAAGTCTCAGGTTAAGACTATACACACCTACCTTGATTTCGGCCTCCCATAGACACCTAGTCATAATACCAATGGGATTCCGAAGGGTCTATCCAGAGCGAAGCTGTTTCCCGTACCATCGTGTGAAACACGACCTCCTATCGCACTTGCACAAGTATCCAATACTTATATATATGAGAACTATGCCGTTGTGCCCTCACAACGCGCACAAGTGCAATACTAGTCTATTCCGCATTATCGATGTCCAGTCTCGATAATACTACGACTAGGGATATTTAATGATTAAACTTTGGGGACTGATACTGTCTCATATCATTCTCAGTCCAGGAACTAATCATAGGGACCTCTCTTCATTTATATATCTATGGTGATCTAATCACAAACGATGAGAGTGCAATTTCCTTATTACATAGTTAATTTGCTACAACAACACAATGATCTGTGCAATAGTGACGCTATGGGTCATATTATCCAACAGCTGTATGGTTAGGAATTTTACCACAGAATTGGGAGTAGTCTCAGTGTCGAGAATCTGATTCCATTATATTGTGATAATACTGGAGCCATTACACAAGCAAAAAAACCGATGGCGCATCAGAAGTCAAAGCATGTGGAACAAAAGTACCATATCATTCGAGAGATTGTGTCATGAGGGGACATTGTCGTGTGTAAGGTACCGAGTGAACATAATGTAGCAGACCGCTTACAAAGGCCATCCTCCAAAGTTGATTGATAAATATGTGGAGTCAATGGGTATGAGATACAATCGATATTAGCACTAGAATAAGTGGGAGAATTTGGTAGGGATGGTGCTCAAAGCGCTAAATTTCTTATGTATTTCCCTGTAAATACTTATGTAAATATTTAATTATGAATAAAATAAATAGTTTCTAATATATAACATATCTTAATATATGGTAAAGATGTAACTGACATTAGAATGATTAGTTATGATACAGTTGTAAAAGCGTCGCAACTGACATTGAGTTGTATCATAACAATATCATTTCTTTAACTGTTTCTGGTCAAGGTTTACAATTGGTCAGTCAGTAAACCTGTTGAGACTGATACATATCGTATATTGGAATTTTGGATTCCAATGGTTGATTCTCAATGAACCATGAGTCTTTGAGACTCATATAGACATGTAGGTGTTTATATCAGATAAACATTGAACGACTCACCGAAGATTCTTAATAGATGCTACACCAAATTTAATAAGAATCTTCTCGGGTTGAGTAACACAGTGATTCTTTGACTTGAGATATCATCCACACTTTGATGGCAGTCACGTCACTGACCTATTAAAGTCAGACTCCCGCCTGTCCGTTGGGTGGGGACTGATCCTCAGGAAATCATGTGTTTGTCAAGATAGAATCTGTCAGCTCTGTGTACAGAGCATATGTATTCAATATGGAATCAGCAATCTATTAAATCCATGGGCCCGTGGTACACTATAGAAGCGAGTTCTAAGTGTTATTGAGAGATTGTTAATAGAAACATCGACGTGATTATATTTATAGATATTTGACATTTCTATCTATATCTCTGGAATAATCCAGATACCTGTGATGGAGGGATTATACGTATGCAATGACCTCGACCTGTATGGTTCAGTGAGTTTATCAATGTTCGTCATAATTTACGAGTGGGTAGATTATGGACAAAAAATTATATTTCGTAACGGATATGCATCAACCTAGAGAGTCTCACTAATGAAATATACTTGTAGAGCACTAGAGCAAATTTTATGAATAATATTGATTATTTATAAATTTTTTAATGGTTAAACGAAAGATACATTAATTAAATGTCAATCACATGAAGCATTAAATTACATATTTATACTTATCAAGAGTAAACATCTTTAAAATATCATCAAATCGGTAAATCAAACAAACTTTATTATATTCTGTTACAAATCATCTTCAACACCAAAACAAACTTACTTCAATACCAAAACAAACTTTCTTTAACTTTCTTTAATCACGATAACATTATAATAGCTTGAAATTCATGATTCATGTGTATTTACATATACTGTAGTACATTTCTTTTATATTCATGCAAACACAACTTCATAATTCTTACACATACATACATACCAATAGAACTTAGCAAACACGCTTTATAACATACGATATTCACATCATTTTTCAAATTATTCATTCATTTCACATAAGCATACATTATCCATATATGTTACGAGTTCTATCATACACAAGAATGATGGTGTTGTTGAGTTCTCCTAGAACATGCCAAGGATTTATTAAGCATAATTAGTGTGAATATGCAAGGAAGTAGCGGAAAATACTTACATTGAGCGGATTGGATGTATGTGTAGAGTTCAAAAATTTTGCCTCATTGAGAAGTGCTCCAAGCCCTCCTTTGTATGAATGGTGTTCCAAACTCAAGGATAGGTTTCCCTAACACCTGAATGACTCCTTGATAGTGCTAACTAGAAGAAAAATTGCAACAAATTTTCTACCTTGGAGAGGGAAACTCTCGACTTTTGCTAAGGGAGAGAGAGTTGTGTTTTCAATTTTTGTGTTGTGTGTAAATGATTTCCAAAATTCAAAAATGTGATATACCAAATCCAAGATTTGGTATTAGTCATTCAAAGAATGAATAAACAAACACAAATTGTGTAGAGATTGGTTGGAGTAAAAAACAAGCAAACACGATTTACACTCCACCATCAACAACTTCCATCACATGTCAAAAGTGTGATGTAAGTTAAGTGGGTCCCACCACTTGTAAATTCTGAATCAAACTTCTGCTGAGAAATAACTTTCGTCAGCGGATTTGCAATGTTATCATCTGATGCATGACGAATCAGATAAAATAGTCGAAGTATATACATGGATCGTTGATGAGACTGCGGTTCCTTAGCCTGCGCTATAGCCCCGTTATTGTCATAATACAAAGGAATGAGGTCAGCTGCTAACGGAACTACTCCTAATCCAATTAGGAATTTACGGATCCAAATTGCCTCTTTTATTGCCTCAGCTGCAGCAATGTATTCCGCTTCTGTTGTTGAATCGGCAACAATCTCTTGCTTGGAAGATTTCCAGCTCACTGCTCCGTTCATCAAACAAAATATATACCCGGATTTCGACTTACAGTCGTCTTTATCAGTTTGGAAACTTGCATCGGTAAACCCAGTTACCTCAAGTTCTCCATCTCCATAGATTAAGAAAGCATCCTTAGTTCGTCTGAGATACTTAAGTATGTTCTTAACCGTAACCCAATGACCATCACCTGGATCGGCCTGATAGCGACTACACATGCTCAAAGCATACCAGACATCAGGTTGCGTACATATCATGGCATACATGTTGAATCTCTTCAACACTTTGTCAATGTATGCGCTCTGGGAGAGTCCAAGTAGCTTTCTAGATCTATCCCGGTAGATCTTTATTCCCATAATAAAGGCTGCTTCTTTCAGATCTTTCATGGAGAATTTTAATGAAAGCCAAGCTTTCACCGATTGTAGCATGGGAATATCATTACCAATAAGCAACACATCATCTACGTAAAGGACAATGAATGTCAGTGTGCTCCCACTAACCTTCTTATATACACAAGGATCATCCTCGTTTTGAACGAAATCATATTCTTTTATGATCTCATCAAAACGTTGGTTCCAAGAACGCAATGCTTGCTTCAATCGATAAATGGATCGATTTAACTTGTAAACCTTGTTTGCATGTTTAGGTACGACAAAACCGTCAGGCTGTTGCATTTAAACATCCTCCAAAAGGTTTCCGTTAAGAAAAGCGGTTTTGACGTCCATCTGCCATATTTCGTAATTGAAATATGCAGCAATAGCAAGCATTATCCGAATGAATTTAAACATGGCAATAGATGAAAAAGTTTCATCGTAATCGACACCATGTCGTTGATGATACCCTTTCGCTACAAGCCTATCTTTGTACATTTGTATGTTGCCTCCATGTCGGTCTTCTTCTTGAAGACCCATTTGCAACCAATAGGCTTTACGCCTTCAAGCATCAACCAGTGTCCAAACTTGGTTGGTGTAATGGAATCCATTTCGGATTTCATGGCGTCTGCCATAAACCGGAGTCGATACCTTTTATCGCTTCCTAAAATGTAGTTGGTTCTTTTCCTTCAATAAGATTAATATCCACATGAGGTGAGACCAGAACCCATACCTCTCCGTTGTTTTTCTGACTCTCTCCGACCTACGTGGTTCTTGTGAATTAGAAATTGTGGTACAGTCTCATCCCTGATGAACTGTTCGTGTTCCGTTAAAGAATCGGTGGCCAGGAACAGTATCACTCACTTCGACTTTCATCGAGTTCTACTTTCCTTCCACCCACTTACCACCTCACTGCATTTGGATTATTCCTTCGAGGAACATCGCTGTAGAGAACAATATTTTTTTTCTCTTGTGGGTGGTAAAGTAATATCCTTTGATTTCCCTAAGATAACCTACATAGCAATTAACCGATTGGGTTTCTATTTGTACCATCCAACGTTTATTTAGTTCCGCATCCCCAATCTTCAGGAATGAGAAACTTCGGTTTCTTTCCTATCCATATTTCATATGGAGTCTGTTGAACAGACTTTGACAGAACTAGTCAAAATAAGTATTTCCACTGTTCAAAATGCATATCCCTAGAAGGAAATTGGTAGCTCTGTGCCGACTCATCCATATACCTGGACCATGTCCAACAAAGTTTCGGTTTCTCTCCGTCAGACACACTGTTTAATTGAGGTTGTTTCCGGAGGAGTCACTGTGAAGAATACCATACTCTTTCAATTAATCGAGAAACTCATTGCTTAAGTATTCTCTGTTAGACATTATGACCCATAGCGTCACTGTTTTGTAAATGATATTGTATTATTGTACAAAATTAACTATGTGATAATGAAATTGCCTTTTGCCGTTTTGTAAATTATTTACTTTGATATTTAATGGCAAAAGTCCATATGATTAGTTCCGTATTGAGATGATATGAGACAGTATCAATATAAAAGGTTTAATCATTAAATATCCCTAGTCGGAGTATTATCGAGATCGGACATCGATAATGCGGAATAGACTAGTATTGCACTTGTGCACGTTGTGATGGCACAACGGCATAGTTCTCATATATTTAAGTATTGGATACTTATGCAAGTGCGATAGGAGGTTGTGTTTTACCGATGGTACGGAAACAGCTTCGCTCTGGATAGACCCCGCGGAATCCCATTGGTAGTATGTCTGCGTGTCTATGGGAGGCCGCATCAGGGTAGTGTATATGTGGTCTTAACCTGAGACTTGCATCGCTAGTACTTGCGACAATCGGTAAACTTTGGTTTTGGTGGTTCGGGGCTTTAACCGGTTCTGTGTACACCTCTTCTGGGTTTATCGAGAATCGTAGTGTACTGGATGTGATGTCAAGATGGAAGTATCACTTCAGACATATGGAGATGATGATCACGCAGGATACAAACTAGTACTCTATAAAAGGTTGCAACCGTCGGGACAATATGACCAGGTCAGGATTGTCCGATTTAAAGAGACTAGTTGTTTGATGTCCGATATATGTTTCGTACGGGGCAGACACATTTCCAGCCCCAGGCCTAACATGTGATCGTCCGATACTGGATCGATGTACGCGATACTACGGTATACTACGCTTGATAAAGATCTAATATTCCAATAAGAATATTTCTGGAGAATTGGGTAGGCATGGCGCTTTGCTAGAAGCCAACCTTGTCTTGTAAATCGGTAAAAACGTAGTACGAGGTACGTACGTGTTCGGATTATCCAACGACCGTATTTACTGCCAACATATCCGGAGATCTCTTGGGTCGCTTCCTGAAGATTCACCTATGATGTTTGATTCGAACTTTATTAATCTTGGATTAATTACGGAGAAACTTTATCTTGGATAAAATGCCTAATTAGGAGAGAGAACGATTAATTTGGAATTAATCGATAAAATAATATATTCGATATATTAAACGAAATTAGATTTCGACGCGGAATTAAAATCGGATTTTAATTCGGGCAAACGAATTAATTTAGAATTAATTCGTTAGCGATGTGAATAGTAATTTCGCTAGGCATAATTATTTAATTTACGTCGCGACGGAAATTCGTTAATTCGGAATTAGCGAAACCGAGCCCGAAAGTGTTTGCGGACACATTCGTATTTTGAAACGAGTGGGACCCGCAAATCACATCGCGAAGTCTCATCACTTGACATGACTAGTTGATGGATGTCACAAGTCACCTTTATTGAGTGACACATTGTCACTATCACGATGTAAGTAGGTGAGGCCATTTAATGGCTTTTTGGAGGGAAAACGTTTTTACCTTTTGGAAAGGTATTTACCAAATATTTTGGTAATAATTACATATCTCCTCTCTCGTTTTTGGAAAAAAGAAAGAGAAATTGAAAGGAATACAAAAGCCTTC
This sequence comes from Zanthoxylum bungeanum, assembly GCA_019454045.1. NCBI lineage: Eukaryota > Viridiplantae > Streptophyta > Magnoliopsida > Sapindales > Rutaceae > Zanthoxylum > Zanthoxylum bungeanum. The sequence goes on along the minus strand of SKCR01038454.1, from coordinate 20,054 downwards.
TCTCTCTCCTTTTCTTCTTGCTCACGCCGCCGTGAGCTTCTTTGGCAAGAAAAATTGTTTTTTCATTTTCTCCATTTGCTAGCACAATGAAGGATCAAAGAGGTGATAGGGAAACAACCTTGGAGCTTGGAATACTAAAAGACTTGAAGCTTCTTCTTCATTTTCTTCTTGGCCGAAAGTTTCCACCTTGAAGACTCAAGGATTTTCTTCATCATTTTTCGTCACAAGCTTTGTAAGTATGATTCCGCCATGCTTCAAGTTTTGCATGTATAAATCATGTGTTTCATTGCTTATACTTTCTTTGGGACTAATAATAGAAACCTACAATGGTATCATGGAGCCATGTTTAAGCATGAAATACATTAGGGTTAATTTGGGTAAAATTGATTGAAGCATGTTCTTGTGAAATTTGATGATTAAGTATGCTTATATGTATGTAATATGATGTTATACATGATCAATTTTGAGAAAAATGCATTGGATGATTTTTCCCCAAAATTGTTGCTTTGGCCGAATATGGTGGGTAAAATTGATTGAAGCATGTTCTTGTGAAATTTGATGATTAAGTATGCTTATATGTATGTAATATGATGTTATACATGATCAATTTTGAGAAAAATGCATTGGATGATTTTTCCCCCAAATTGTTGCTTTGGCCGAATATGGAGGTCCTTGCACTGGATTGGAATTTTTTGTGTACAAGTTCATTAGATGACTTAAAACATATACGGGATGTAGATTAGTGATTCAATCGGATTGAAAAACAAATCGAACCAAAAAATCCCTCTTGGCCGAATGCAATATGACATGTTAAAGGACTTGATTTTTTGTTCAAATAAATGTTGGACATGTGTTTTGAACAAGTGATGATTAATAAATTAAATTGGTGTTTTGGAAATATTTGGTTTAATGAATTAATCATGGATTTACACTTTAATTAATTGAATTTTAAAATTTGGAATATTAAAATTTAATTAATGGGCTTAATTGTAAAATTGGGCTTGTATTATTATTTTTGGGCATAGGGCTTGGTTGGGCCAAGTAGATTTGGGCCAAAAGGATTGGATCCAATTTGGGCTTAAATCACTCCATTAAGTCCAAATATAGTAAAATGGGCTTTAATGTTTAATTGGGCCTTATGGGCTTGAAATTGATTTTATGGCATTTAAGGGTGATTCCTTATTTGGGCTTGGTAATTGGGTTTGACCCACATTGACCAAAGCCCAAGCCTTAATAAATCAATTGAAAGCCCATCGGACTTTAATTAAACAAACATTGGATGTTAGTTGGGCTTGGAGACCCAATTAGATTAGATTTAGAATCTAAGTCTTTAAAAGCACATTAAAAGTGTAAACATTTAATTTGGAATTAAATAAATTGAATTAGTATTGAATACGACTTAAATTGGATTTAACGTAGTAGTTCGATATAATTCGTGAATTCGTACCTTACTACTTATTCTCAAACGAGTTGGACTCGCGCAAAATCAAACCGTTGTTTGAACATTGGATGATCACTTAAACAAAGACTAATTAATGGATTTGATTGGTTGTATAGCATTCTCTTGAATATATATTATATGTGTGTGATGAATGAATAGTGTATATCGGATGGATATTAGAAGAAAGGGTAATTTTAGAAATTATTGTAAATTTAGAATTTATAAATTGGACCTGCGTGTCCAGCCTTATCTCTTTTATCTCTTTGTATTCTCTTCTCACCTAATTCCCCTCAATGTAAATGAGAGGTTCTCTTATTGTATTATGTAATTGGGTAGAAGTAGAATAGTGCTAGCGGGGAGAGGAAAGGGAGTGATTTGTTCTAGGAACAAGTTGTTTTTATATATCCATCCGTATATCACTATTAATTTACTTTACGCGCTTATGATGTTTTAGAAGCATGCTTAAGGGTGTATGATGATGAGACCTAACAAAGATAATAAATTGGTTGCCAATTACGCAAAAATCCCTCAATCTATATTAAGCGATTATCCTTCCGTTGAATGATTCTTGTTCAAGATCCAAAATGGCATTGGTTTGTTGGCCAAAGTCAAGACCTTTGTCAATTGAGGATGTACTTGAATCATGAGAGTTTTGTTCCACATCGGTGTCTTGTCCAAGTTGTGATTTGTTGGCCAAAGTCAAGATCACTTCTTGTCCAACGACATTGATTACAAACTTTCCTTGTCAATGGGTCCCGCTTAACTGGAATCATTAGGTTTTGTTGTGCCAAAGCCAAGGCCTAGATGATTCGGAGGATATGGTTAGGAAAATGTATTAGATACATTGGCATAAGTAATGTACATATGTTTTGGACTTGGATGTCCACCTAACCGGATCTAGGAATTGGATGGGATCCAATTGATCTTTGAGATCTACCTAGTTAAATAGCATACAATTTGTTGGCCAAAGTCAAGGTTGTGTGTTATTTAACGGGATCCTAGCCCACTAGGAAATAGGATTTCCCGAGTTCTCAACAGAGGGTTAGAGACTTGATGAAAATAGTGGGAGGCTAGTATTGAATTTGCAATTTCGTTCAGATACTTAGCCTTACGCGTCTTTCAAAATTATTTCGTCTATTTATTAAAATTAGTTGGACTAATACATTGTTATTTTTTCTTGTAACAGTTTGACTGTACCCATTTTATCGTTAACTAGATAGTTGGACTATCGTAGTTGAGATGGCAAGCAAGGGAAATGTCCGAGACATCATCATGGGTGACAATGTCTTTAAGGGCACAAACTTCGCTGATTGGGAAATGAACCTAAGGATAGTCCTTGGGGCTGAGAGGATGCTGTACACTATACAGATACCTCTCCCGCCTAAGCCCACTGACCCACTTGAGCTGGAGTTATGGAAAACTCACAGCGATGATTGTGACACAGCTCAGGCTATTATGTTAGCTTCGATGACTCAGCACTTTCGTCGCCAGAATAGGACTTGGATCCTTATAACATGATGGCTAGACTGCGAGATCTCCACCGCACCAACAAGCGGATGGAGAGGTACGAGTTGGTGAAGAAACTCTTCCGCGCCCGAATGACTGAAGGCGCATCAGTTGAGGCCCACGGGACTCAAATGATCGCCGATATTGATGAGTTGGCCAATATGGGAATAGTCTTGGAGGCTGAGCTGACCGTAGATTTGATCTTACAGTCACTTCCTGATTCTTGGAAACAAATCATAATCAACTACAAGTTGATGGACACGGATGACTCTCTTGGAGAGCTGTTATCCATCTTGAAGGAGTCTGAAAAAGAACTCCATAAAGGGGGCAAGCGCGAGGCGCACTATGCATCGACCTCTCAGGGCCAAGGGCTGGGCCCAAAGCAACTGGAGGGGTGAGGAAGAGGAAACATAAGAAAAAGGGTAAAGGCAAGTTGACAAAAGCTTCTGGGAAGCCAAGGAACAAATCTCAAGATGTCTGCCTCAACTGCGGCAAGAAAGGTCACTGGAAACGTGACTGCCGAATGGGCAAGGGACACAGGGAGGATATCAAGGCAGGCAAGGCACTAGCCTCTGGTATGTTTGTTATTGAGATAAATATGACTACTTCTAGTTTTAAAATTGGATTTTTGATTCTGGTTTTGCTGCTCATATATGTACTGATTTGCAGGATCTGCAGAATAGCAGGATGCTGGCTTTATGGGAGGTTGATCTACGAGTCGGAAACGGAACTCCAGTTGCTGTTTTGGCTGTAGGGACTTTTGTTTTGGAATTGCCCTCGGGGCATGTACTTAAACTTTTGAACTGTTTTTATATACCTAGTTTGACTAGGAATATCATATCTGTATCTTTGTTAACCCAGCATGGGTACACTTTTGTATTTAGAAACACTGGGTGTTATTTATATAAGATGATGCAGAAATTTGCACTGCCGTTGCAAATAATGGCCTTTATATTTTGAATATAATGAATCTCCTAAACATAAAATAACAAACAAAAGGCTCAAAAGGAGTAATCTAAAAGATGAAGCTTACATGTGGCATTGTCGTCTAGGACACATCAACAAGACTCGCATATCCACACTTTCGAAGAGTGGGTACTTGGACGGATTTGATCCTAATTCATATGATGTCTGCGAATCTTGTCTTTTAGGCAAAATGCCTAAATCACCTTTTAGTGGTAAAGGTGAACGTGCCACAGAACTGTTAGCCCTCGTTCATAGCGACGTATGTGGGCCCATGTCTAGCCAGGCTAGAGGTGGATATCATTACTTCGTAACCTTTACGGATGATGCATCTCGTTATGGTTATGTGTATCTAATGAGACACAAGTCGGAAACTTTTGAGAAATTCAAAGAGTTTCGACACGAAGTAGAAAAACAAACAGGCAAGAGTATTAAGACATTGCGGTCGGACCGTGGTGGCGAATACTTAAGTTATGAGTTTCAAGATTACTTGAAAGATATGGTATTCTTTCACAGTGGACTCCTCCTGGAACACCGCAATTAAACGGTGTGTCTGAACGGAGAAACCGTACCTTGTTAGACATGGTAAGGTCGATGATGAGTCGCACTGAGCTACCAATATCCTTCTGGGGATACGCATTAAACAGTGCAGTACTTATTTTGAATAAGGTTCCGTCAAAGTCTGTTGAACAGACTCCATATGAGATATGGACAGGAAGGAAACCAGGTTTCTCTTTCCTGAAGATTTGGGGATGCTGGGCATATGTTAAACGTTTGGAAGGTACCAAACTAGAACCCAAATCAGATAAATGCCTTTTCGTGGGATATCCTAGGGAAACCAAAGGATATTACTTCTATCACCCACAAGAGAACAAAGTATTTGTTGCTCTACATGCATTTTTCCTTGAGAAGGAATTCCTAGATGCAGTGGTAAGTGGGAGGAAAGTGGAGCTCGATGAAAATCGTAGTGATACTGTTCCTGGCAATGAATCAACGACGGAACATAAACAGACCATCCGGGATGAGTCTGTACCACAATCTTCATATACACAAGGACCGCGTAGGTCGGAGAGAGTCAGGACAGTACCTGAGAGGTATGGGTTCCTGATCTCGCCTCATGTAGATATTAATCTTATTGAGGATAATGAACCGGCTACGTATGAGGAAGCATACAGAATATTGATTCCGCTTTATGGCAAGAAGCCATGAAGTCCGAGATGGATTCCATGTACGCCAACCAAGTTTGGACACTGGTTGATGCACCAGAAGGCGTAAAGCCTATTGGATGCAGATGGATCTTCAAGAAGAAGACCGACATGGATGGCAACGTGCAAACGTACAAAGCTAGGCTTGTAGCAAAGGGGTATCGTCAACAATATGGTATTGATTATGACGAAACTTTCTCACCCGTTGCCATGATTAAATCCATTCGGATAATGCTTGCAATAGCTGCATATTTCGATTACGAGATATGGCAGATGGACGTTAAAACCGCTTTCCTTAACGGAAACCTTTTGGAGGATGTTTATATGCAACAGCCTGACGGTTTTATCGTACCTAGACTTGCAAACAAGGTTTGTAAGTTAAATCGATCCATTTATGGATTGAAGCAAGCATCACGGTCATGGAATCAGCGTTTTGATGAGATCATAAAAGAATATGATTTCGTGCAAAACGCTGATGACCCTTGTGTATACAAGAAGGTTAGTGGGAGAGCACTGACTTTTATTGTCCTTTATGTCGACGACGTATTGCTTATAGGCAATGACATTCCCATGCTAACGTCGGTGAAAGCTTGGCTTTCATTAAAATTCTCCATGAAAGATCTGGGAGAAGCAGCCTTTATTCTGGGAATAAAGATCTACCGGGATAGATCTAGAAAGCTGCTTGGACTCTCCCAGAGTACATATATTGACAAAGTGTTGAAGCGATTCAACATGGATCAATCCAAGAGGGATTGATGCCAATGTCACGTGGTATCCTTCTGTCTAAACATGTGTCCTAAGACTAAAGAAGAGAGAGATAACATGAGTCGAATACCGTTCGCCTCGGCAGTCGGATCGATCATGTATGCCATGATATGTACGCGACCTGATGTGTCATATGCTTTGAGCATGTGCAGTCGCTATCAGGCCGATCCAGGTGAAGGTCACTGGATGGCAGTTAAGAATATCCTTAAGTATCTTAGACGAACTAAGGATGCTTTCTTAATTTATGGAGGTGGAGAACTTGAGGTATCTGGGTACACCGATGCAAGTTTCCAAACCGACAAGGACGACTTCAAGTCGCAATCGGGGTACATTTTTTTGTTTGAATAACGGAGCAGTGAGCTGGAAATCTTCCAAGCAAGATACTGTTGCCGATTCAACAACAGAAGCGGAGTATATCGCTGCGTCGGAAGCAGCAAAGGAGGCAGTTTGGATCCGAAAATTCCTAATCGGATTAGGAGTAGTTCCGTTAGCAGCTGAGCCCGTGCCATTGTATTGTGACAATAACGGGGCTATAGCACAAGCTAAGGAACCAAGGTCTCATCAACGATCCAAGCATGTTCTTCGGCGTTACCATCTGATTCGGGAGATTATACATCGTGGCGATGTAAAGTCGAGAAGGTCGCATCGGATGACAACATTGCAGATCCGCTGACGAAGGCTGTTCTTCAGCATGTGTTTGAACGACATATACATAGTTCAGGTATTAGATGCTTGAGTGACTGGCTATAGGCCAAGTGGGAGATTGTTAGACATTATGACCCATAGCGTCACTGTTTTGTAAATGATATTGTATTATTGTACAAAATTAACTATGTGATAATGAAATTGCCTTTTGCCGTTTTGTAAATTATTTACTTTGATATATTAATGGCAAAAGTCCATATGATTAGTTCCGTATTGAGATGATATGAGACAGTATCAATATAAAAGGTTTAATCATTAAATATCCCTAGTCGGAGTATTATCGAGATCGGACATCGATAATGCGGAATAGACTAGTATTGCACTTGTGCACGTTGTGATGGCACAACGGCATAGTTCTCATATATTTAAGTATTGGATACTTATGCAAGTGCGATAGGAGGTTGTGTTTTACCGATGGTACGGAAAACAGCTTCGCTCTGGATAGACCCCGCGGAATCCCATTGGTAGTATGTCTGCGTGTCTATGGGAGGCCGCATCAGGGTAGGTGTATATGGTCTTAACCTGAGACTTGCATCGCTAGTACTTGCGACAATCGGTAAACTTTGGTTTTGGTGGTTCGGGGCTTTAACCGGTTCTGTGTACACCTCTTCTGGGTTTATCGAGAATCGTAGTGTACTGGATGTGATGTCAATGGAAGTATCACTTCAGACATATGGAGATGATGATCACGCAGGATACAGAACTAGTACTCTATAAAAGGTTGCAACCGTCGGGACAATATGACCAGGTCAGGATTGTCCGATTTAAAAGACTAGTTGTTTGATGTCCGATATATGTTTCGTACGGGGCAGACACATTTCCAGCCCCAGGCCTAACATGTGATCGTCCGATACTGGATCGATGTACGCGATACTACGGTATACTACGCTTGATAAAGATCTAATATTCCAATAAGAATATTTCTGGAGAATTGGGTAGGCATGGCGCTTTGCTAGAAGCCAACCTTGTCTTGTAAATCGGTAAAAACGTAGTACGAGGTACGTACGTGTTCGGATTATCCGACGACCGTATTTACTGCCAACATATCCGGAGATCTCTTGGGTCGCTTCCTGAAGATTCACCTATGATGTTTGATTCGAACTTTATTAATCTTGGATTAATTACGGAGAAACTTATCTTGGATAAAATGCCTAATTAGGAGAGAGAACGATTAATTTGGAATTAATCGATAAAATAATATATTCGATATATTAAACGAAATTAGATTTCGACGCGGAATTAAAATCGGATTTTAATTCGGGCAAACGAATTAATTTAGAATTAATTCGTTAGCGATGTGAATAGTAATTTCGCTAGGCATAATTATTTAATTTACGTCGCGACGGAAATTCGTTAATTCGGAATTAGCGAAACCGAGCCCGAAAGTGTTTGCGGACACATTCGTATTTTGAAACGAGTGGGACCCGCAAATCACATCGCAAAGTCTCATCACTTGACACGACTAGTTGATGGATGTCACAAGTCACCTTTATTGAGTGACACATTGTCACTATTCACGATGTAAGTAGGTGAGGCCATTTAATGGCTTTTTGGAGGGAAAACGTTTTTGACCTTTGGAAAAGGTATTTACCAAATATTTTGGTAATAATTACATATCTCTTTCTCTCTCGGTTTTTAGAAAAAAAGAAAGAGAAAAGAAAAGGAATACAAAAGCCTTCTCTCCCTTTTTCTTCTTGCTCACGCCGTGAGCTTCATTGGCAAGAAAAATTGTTTTTTCATTCTCTCCATTTGCTAGCACAATGAAGGATCAAAGGAGGTGATAGGGAAACAACCTTGGAGCTTGGAATACTAAAGGCTTGAAGCTTCTTCTTCATTTCTTCTTGGCCGAAAGTTTCCACCTTGAAGACTCAAGGATTTTCTTCATCATTTTTCATCACAAGCTTTGTAAGTATGATTCCGCCATGCTTCAAGTTTTGCATGTATAAATCATGTGTTTCATTGCTTATACTTTCTTTGGGACTAATAATAGAAACCTACATTCTCCACCATGGTCCTCGACCGTAATGTTTTAATACTTTACCTGCTGTTTTTTTCCACTTCGTGTATAAACTCTTTGAATTTCAAGGTTTTCGACTTGTGTCCTCATAAGATACACATAACCATAACAAGATGCATCATCCGAAAGGTTACGAGTATCATTCCACATATAGCCTGGCTAGACATGGGCCCGCATACGTCCTATGATGAGGGCTAACAGTTGGTGGCACGTGCACCTTTACCGTTAAAAGGTGTTTTAGGCATTTTGCATAATAACCAAGATTCGCAGACGTCATATGAATTGGATCAAATCCGTCAAGTATCCACTCTGGAAATTGTGGATATGCGAGCCTTGTTATGTGTCCCAGACGACAATGCAACATATAAGTTTCATCTTTGTTATTTAATTTAAGCCTTTTGTTTGTTAGTTTATATGTTGAGATTGATTTATATTCAAAATATAAAGACCATTATTAACATCAGCACTACATATCTCAATATCATTTTTTAAACAAAACACCATGTGTTTCTGAATACAAAAGTATGCCCACATGGACTAAGCAGATACAAAAATAATATTCCTAGTCAAACTAGGTACATAATAGTATTCTGATAATTAAGTACATGCCCCGAGGGCAGTTCCAAAATATAGGTCCCAACAGCCAAAACGGCGACTCTAGTCCCATTTCCAACTCGGAGGTCTATCTCTCCTGAAACCAGCCTCCTGGTAATTTGCAGATCCTGCACATTAGTACATATATGAGTACCATAACTAGAATCAAAAATCAAATTTTTAAAACTAGAAGTAGACATGTTTATTTCAATAACAAACATACCTGAAGCCGGTGCCTTGCCCGCTTTGATTTCTTTCATGTGCGCCTTGTACTCACGGCAGTCACGCTTCCAGTGACCCTGTTTCCCACACTATAGGCAGAAATCTTGGCATTTTTCTTTTGCCTTCCCAGAAGACTTTGATGATTTAGCCTTGCCCTTTCTCTTCTTCTTTTTCTTCACGCCTCCAATAGCCTTTGGCCAAGCCTTGGCAGACTGAGATGTCGAAGCGAAGTGCGCCTCGGACTTTTTGCCCTTTAATAGCTATTTTCTGCTTCACGCAGTATTGCCATCAAATCTCTAAGAGTAGGGTCTTGGTTCATCATATTGTAGTTCATGATAAACCCACTCCAGCTGTCAGGAAGAGACTGCAAGATCAAATCTATAGAAGTCTCAGCCTCAAAGGTTATGCCTAGCTGACCCAGCTTTTCGATGTCAGCAATCATCTGCGACACATGGTGCTCAACAGATGTACCCTCTGACATTCGAGAGCGAAAGAGCTTCTTCTGTAATTCATACCTTTGCGATCTAAGGTTAGATCGGTGAAGGTCCTTCAATTTTTCCATCATAGTATAGGGATCTAATCCCTTATTCTGGCGACGAAATTGAGGGGTCATTGCAGCGAGCATGACGGATTGAGCAGTTGAGTTGTCATCGCTATGAGTCTTCCAAAGCTCAAGCTCAAGCGGCTGCTCAATTCCGGCTTAGGCCCGAGAGCTCTCTCTATCCTATAGAGCATCTTCTAGGCCCCCATTTCAATCCTGAGTTCATATCCCAGTCAGGTAAGTTCGCACCATTAAAGACATTTTCGCCCATGATATGTTATTGTATGAGAACGGCAATGTCGAGCGCAGCGAAACCCGCTCGAGATCAAATCCCGAGCGAAATATTTTTTTAAAATTCTCGGCAATAAGCTTAAATTAGTGGCAAAGAAAATTTTTTATCAACTTAAAAATTTTTCAATGCATTAAAATAATTTTCCATGCATCAAAAAATTACCATAAGCATAATTAAAATTTTCAACACACTTAAACATTTATCAACTCTTGATAAATCATTCTAAGCAATAAATTAATTTTCCAACTCTTGGAAAATTAATCCAAGCTAACAAAATAATTTTCCAACACTTATAAATTATTCCAAGCATATACATAATTTCCAACTCTTGAAAATTACTCCAAGCATACAAAAATTTCTATATCAACTATATATCAATTATCATACACTTCAATGCTCATAATTCCTCACTTACATACTTCCAATTTATCCAACAAATCCACAACAATTTTTCTCACAATAATCATCACAAATCTAACAATGAATTTGCAAATTAAATTTACCAACAAGCTTTGCCAATGATCCTTACCTTCAAGCTTTTCCAAATCTTCTAAGCTTTAAGCTTTCTTCAAATTCCACCAAATTAAGTTCTTCCAAGAACAAATCTTGGTGATCAAAAGGTGGTTTGATCACTCAAGAGTGGCAACCAACTTTTCATAAATTTTAACTCTTAAAACCCTAGGAAAGGAAAGCATCAAGAACAATAATTAACCTTTAACTCTTAAGGATTAAATCCATGTCAACGGCAGTGGAGTAGAGTAAAATGAGCAATGTTTTTTTTTTTATTAAATTAAAATAGAATGAAAACAAAATCAATTCTTTTACTTTTTAATAACCATGGTTTAATGGCATCTTTACTCCACACACATGTTTCAAAAAGAACTTAACTTAGGTTAAAATTTAATCTGCACCAACTTTAGCATAAAGCAAACTAAGTTAACTTTATGAATAAATTTAGTTACTTTACTAAGCAAATTCAATTACTTTAACTTAGTTACTTTAACTAATTAAAATCTTTATTTGTATAAGCTAAGTAATTAATATTGTATATTAATTTAACAATTAAATTAATTCACAAAATAATTACTAATTTAATGTAAATCAATTTTACATTTATTATACAATAAACTTATATCAACTCTTGATATAAAATTAATTCAATTCAATTCATCTCATGAATTATCGGAATAATAATTTAATCCTAAAAACCCAAAAATACTTTGTCAACATTTGACGAGAGGTCGCCCTAGTGCTCAACGAGTAAACTTAATATAATGGAACTCTCTAGGCACACGTTCGGTTGTTACTTATGTATACATATATATCTCATATACTTGTATACATATTTCATGAAGTTCTGTCCACCTACAATCATGACTAAATAACACGACACATCCAACCAGACAAGTCGAGGTTAAAACGCTAATGTATAATCCTTTCATCATTACCGTTTCCAATTGAGTAGGTTATAGTTATATTGGTCAAAACCTTATCTACTCAATATAAACTAACTTTTCAAAACTATATTCCATAATAAATAATATATGAGAAACTCTTTTCAATATTATTTATAATGTCAAAGAACAATTTCTCCAACGTACTTTTGGCCCAAAAGATTTCCGGAATATACTCTGAAAAATATCTTGCAACATAATCCACCATATGGACTGACGAATCCTCATATTAACACACACCGACCTTCGTGAGCATCGGTCTATACCTAACAGACATCCAGCGGTCAGACCATGGAAGGTCTCTGACATGCATGGTATCAAGCATAGAGGATCACTTACAAGACCACCGTGGTGTCTCAAGTCAAAGGACCACAATAACTACTCAACTCGGAAAGACAACTATTGACAGTTTTATGGAATATCTATTAGTCATATTTTATAAGTTTGTTCAATACTCAATCAACTAATTGAATATCTAAATTTCTATACGAACTTCCACTAAACTCACAGTCTGTTAAGACAAACCATATGTCCATTACATATATAGACAATGCACTAGTCTTACCAATATAATGACCGACCCATGTCACTATATCTAGACCATGAATAATTTATATTCGAGAGAATGCGTGATATTTCTCAACACCATTTGCAACTCTTGCAACTATATCACCAAATGTTGTAACTCTCGAGTTTTTACTATTTTCATATAAAATTTCGAGTAAAACTCGAAATCTCTAACTCTTAGATTTACAATATATAAAATAAAGTAAGAGTTTTACCATATATAAAAATAAATAATCATGATAAAATAAATATTATATTGTATAAATATCAAATATGCATACAAAAAGTGAATGGTGCTCGATCACCATTTCCAACACTCTCACTTGATCTAGTGCCATTCACGATGGTATCTAACCACATGTTTCATAATATAGTATGCAAGCTTAAACGATCCATTTATGGACTCAAGCAAGCCTCCAGAAGTTGGAATATACGATTGGATGAGACAATCAAAGAATTTAACTTCATAAAAAATATAGACGAGCCTTGTGTTTACAGGAAAAGTAGTGGGAGTGCTGCTATATTTCTTGTATTATATGTCGATGACATATTAATCATCGGGAATGATATTCCCATGATGCAAGCCATCAAGAAATGGTTATCACAGAATTTCTCCATGAAAGATTTGGGAGAAGCAGCCTACATCCTCGGTATTAAGATCTACCGTAATAGATAAGAGGTTGTTAGGACTTTCTCAATCTGCGTACATAGATAAAGTTTTGAAAATATTCAAAATGGAAGATTCCAAAAGAGGTAATTTACCTACTTATCATGAAATCAAATTATCTAAGGAGCAATGTCCACATACTCCTTCAGATAGAGAGCGTATGAGTAGGATCTTTTATGCTTCAGTAATAGGATCGATCATGTACGCCATGCTATGTACAAGACATGATGTCTTTTATGCTCTTAGCATAACGAGCATGTATCAGACAAATCCTGGTGAGCAACACTGGGCAGCTGTCAAAACAATCCTCAAGTATCTGAGAAGAACTAAGGATGTGTTCTTGACATACGAAGATTGTTTTGAGATGAAAGTCTTTGGTTACTATGATGCGAGCTTTCAAACCGATAGGGATGACAACATATCACAAACAGAAAATCTGTTTACTTTGAATGGTAGAGCTGTCAGTTGGAAAAGCTCAAAGTAGTCAACTACAGCAGACTCACCACTGAAGCCGAGTATATTGCAGCATCTGAGGCAGCTAAAGAAGCAGTCTGTATGAAGAAGTTCATCACGGAGCTGGAAGTGCTTCTTGCGATAAAGAATGGCGTCACGATGTACTGTGACAACACGGATGTCATTGCTCAATCAAAAGAACCAAGGTCCCACCTGAAATCCTAGCATGTACTCAGGCGATTTCATCTCATCAGGGAGATTGTTGAGAGAAAAGAAGTTATTATAGAGAAAATACCCACATAAGATAATCTTGCAGATTCTCTTACTAAAAGGCAGACTTAACAAAAGCATGATAGGGACACCCAAGAGTATGGTGTCCAGATTCATACTAGTTGGCTATAGTGCAAGTGGGAGATTGTTAGGGATATGCCCTATACCCAACTTGTGGATGGGCTATATGTACATGTATTTGCAATATTTTGATTAATTAATAAAATGGCAATCTTTATTATATGTGTCTTACATAAATTATATGAATAATCAAACACTGTAATAAAGCCCTTGGAGTAATAAGATGGTGGCTTCCACGCCTTATGAGAATCATTACTCTCAACCATTCCTAGTCGTAGTTTTATGAATAATCTGGGCGTTCACAAAGTGGAGAGACTAGCATGATGATATGATTCGCCCTTAAGTGGGGTAGCCGATCTCATAGGCTACTAGCGGAGATCCGTCCGCTTGGTGTATCACATGGATGCATGAGTTGCTCGTGTCTATCGAACTGATCGCCGAAAGTTTTCACATGGAGTGTTTATCCCATGTGTCTGTGAGAACTTTCATGTATCGATTGTATGACTAGTCCTTAGACTTGAGGTCTTTAAAATCTTATGTGTGGATCAAATGACTTTGATATTCTCCTTCCCCGGTTCAATAGATCTGGTCATAAGGGTATGATTGGGTCATTTTTTAAACACATGAAGTTTGTAAAGATACAACAGAGAATCGCCACTCTCTCGGATAATATTTTCTTATAAGAGTAGTATTCCAGTTCACGGGTTGGTATGTGTGATCAGTGCTTGAGACTGTGGCCGCAGCGGAAGAATCATGTGAGATTCTTGGGTTAGCACGATTCATGACACTATCAATATCATACCTTTGACTATATGGGTAGACACTTTCCATACCCTAGGTCAAACGGTGGGGATACAGTGAGGCGAGGGACCGTATCATATGTAAATCGCTTACAGAATGGGCATATATCTTTCCTTCTCATTTGGGGACCTTGGCATGTTTCTAGATATCAACCTTGGTCATTGAAATTGAACGATCATATGATCGGAGGATAATTTATGTTCGATTAAATTATCACGATTCATTTTATGTCCAACTTGAGGGGAACCCAAAAGGTCACACACAACAAAGTCGAAATCAATGGTTAACAGTGCACAGTACAAATTTAACAGCATATATGATTGCTGTAGGAATTGTTCATAAATGGTTCAATGTGTTTAATGTAAGTGTTCCTAGAACATGCCAAGATCGTCTAAGAGTGATTTGAGTGTGAATAAATCAAAGAGAGTTGCGGAAATACTCACATTGATATAATTTAGGATTTCAAAATTTCCTCATTTGTGGGTTGTAATGGAACCTTCAGAGCTTGAAATCGAGTTCCAAACTCTCGGATGAGTTTCCCTATCACCTTCTTTTGACTCTAAATGTGATAGCAAGCTTGAATTTTTGAAACAAAAATTCCATGGAGAAAACCATGAAGTTTCAGCCAAGAGATGTGAGGAAGATAGAAGTTTTGTTTTGTTATTTTATTTCTAAAACCCAACTTGCGAAATTGCCTTGCAAAAATGTGGTATATCTTTTCCAAAAAGAATAAAGAAAGTGTGTTGTTTAAGATACATTAAATGCTCTCAACAACCACCATCAACTTGTGACATGTTGATGTGAGTGGTGGGTCCCACCCAATTAAATTCAAAATTCAAGTGGGATTAGACAACACACTTCGGTCTCGGTTACGTTTAATCCGATTAAACGAACTTTCCGTCACGATGTAATTAAATCCAATTTAATTAAATAATAATGCCTCGTAAAATTATTACGGAAATCGCTAACGAATTAATTCTAAATTATTTCGTTCGCTAGAATTAAAATCTAATTTTAATTCCGAATTGAAATCTAATTTCAATTAATATATCCAATATTATTTTAGCCCAATTAAATAAATTAAATAGAAAAATCCAATTTAACTATTAAATTTATTTTACTGATCAATTCCAATTAATCGCCTTCTCTCTTCTTCACGAATTAATCCCAGATTAATCATAACGCAATTAATCCCAGATTAATTCATTCTCTGTTAATTAATCCCAGATTAATTCTTGCCGTAATTAATCCCAGATTAATTTTCTCTCTCATAATTAATCCAGATTAATATTGTTCGAGTCAAGTATCATCGGTGAATCTTTGGGAAGCGACCCAAGAGATCTCCGGATATGTTGGCAGTAAATACGGTCATCACACTATACGAACACGTGCGTACCTGTAACCACGTTCTTACCGATTTACAAGACATGGTTGGCTTCTAGCAAAGCACTGTGTCTACCCAATTCTCCAGAAATATTCTTTAAAGGAATATGTAATCTTTGGCAGTCGTATCATACGTAGTATTGCGTCTAATGATCCAGTATCTGTTGGTTCTATAATATGTCCCAAGGAAAGATTAAGCATTCATGAAATACTATAAATGATATATATAAAAGACTTGAAGCATGGCGGAATCATACTTACAAAGCTATGTGATGAAGAAGTGATCAAATGGTGGTGGAAGCTCCAAGTGTTGGAAGATTCGGCCAAGAGGAGGAAGAAGACTTGAAGCTCCAAGCTTTTGTATTCCAAGCTCTTTGATGGTTTCCCTATCACCTCTTTTGATCCCTTGCTTGTGCTAGCAAAAATGGAGAATAGAAGATCAAATCTTCCTTTTTCCTTCCATGGAGTTCACGGCAATGTGAAGAAATTTGAGAGAGAAAGAGTTTTGTGTTATTGATTTGTTTTACCAAAAAATCAATTTATATTTATGCCATAATTTTATTAATTAATAATAAATCTATGACACAAACCATGCAATGGTTTAGAGTGTCAAACACTCAAACTCCATGCAAAACATTTGAGTGTAATGCACACTATCACCATGCAATGCCTTATCAATTAAATAATGCATATAATGACAAGTGTCATGTGGGCCCCACACGTTTCCCAATGAAAGTGGGCCCACGTCCACTCACGCGTTCGGGTTCGATATTTCCGAAATACCGAGCTAGCGTCGCGACGTTAATTAAATCGGATTTAAATAAATAATCGCTCCTAGCGAAATTATTATTTACGTCGCTTACGAATTAATTCTAAATTAACTCGTATGCCCGAATTAAAATCTAATTTTAATTTCGCGTCGAAATCGAATTTCGATTATTATATCGAATACAATAATTTTATCGATTAATTCCAAATTAATCGTTCTCTCTCTAAATTAGGCACTTTATCCAAGATAAAGTTTCTCCGCAATTAATCCAAGATTAATTAAGTCCGAATCAAATATCATAGGTGAATCTTCAGGAAGCGACCCAAGAGATCTCGGGATATTTGGCAAGTAAATACGGTCGTCGGATAATCCGAACACGTACGTACCTCGTACTACGTCTTTACCGATTTACAAGACAAGGTTGGCTTCTAGCAAAGCGCCATGCCTACCCAATTCTCCAGAAATATTCTTATAGGAATATAAGATCTGTATCAGGCGTAGTATACCGTAGTATTGCGTACATCGATCCAGTATCAGATGATCACATGCTAGGCCTGGGGCTGGAGATGTGTCTGCCCCGTACGAAACATATATCGGACATCAAGCAACTAGTCTCTTTAAATCGGACAATCCTGACCTGGTCATATTGTCCCGACGGTTGCAACCTTTTATAGAGTGCTAGTTCTGTGTCCTGCGTGATCATCACCTCCATATGTCTGAAGCGATACTTCCATCTTGACATCACATCCAGTACACTACGATTCTCGATAAACCTAGAAGAGGTGTACACAGAACCGGTTAAGGTCCCCAACCACCAAAACCAAAGTTTACCGATTGTCGCAAGTACTAGCGATGTAAGTCTCAGGTTAAGACCATATACACCTACCCTGATGCGGCCTCCCATAGACACGTAGACATACTACCAATGGGATTCGCGGGGGGTCTATCCAGAGCGAAGCTGTTTTCCGTACCATCGGTTAAAACACAACCTCCTATCGCACTTGCATAAGTATCTAATACTTAAATATATGAGAACTATGCCGTTGTGCCCTCACAACGTGCACAAGCGCAATACTAGTCTATTCCGCATTATCGATGTCCAGTCTCGATAATACTACGACTAGGGATATTTAATGATTAAACCTTTGGGGACTGATATTGTCTCATATCATTCTCAGTCCAGGTACTAATCATATGGACTTTCGCCATTTATAAGTCAAAGTAAATAATATTACAAAACGGCAAAAGGCAATTTCATTATCACATAGTTAATTTTGTACCATAATACAATATCATTTACAAACAGTGACGCTATGGGACATAATGTCTAACAATCTCCCACTTGGCCTATAGCCAGTCACTCAAGCATCTAATACCCGAACTATGTATGTGTCGTTCAAAAACTTGCTGTAGAACAGCTTTCGTCAGCGGATCTGCAATGTTGTCATCTGATGTGACCTTCTCGACTTTTACATCGCCACGATGTATAATCTCCCGAATCAGATGATAACGTCGAAGAACATGCTTGGACCGTTGATGAGACCTTGGTTCCTTAGCCTGTGCTATAGCCCCGTTATTGTCACAATACAATGGAACGGGCTCAGCTGCTAACGGAACTACTCCTAATCCGATTAGGAACTTTCGGATCCAAACTGCCTCCTTTGCTGCTTCAGATGCAGCGATGTACTCCGCTTCTGTTGTTGAATCGGCAACAGTATCTTGCTTGGAAGATTTCCAGCTCACTGCTCCGTTATTCAAGCAAAAAATGTACCCGGATTGCGACTTGTAGTCATCCTTGTCGGTTTGGAAACTTGCATCGGTATACCCAGATACCGCAAGTTCTCCACCTCCATAAATTAAGAAAGCATCCTTAGTTCGTTTAAGATACTTAAGGATATTCTTAACTGCTATCCAGTGACCTTCACCTGGATCGGCCTGATAGCGACTGCACATGCTCAAAGCATATGAGACATCAGGTCGTGTACATATCATGGCATACATGATCGATCCGACTGCCGAGGCGAACGGTATCCGACTCATGTGGTCTCTCTCTTCCTGAGTCTTAGGACACATGTCCTTAGACAGAGAGGTACCACGTACCATTGGAACCAATCCCCTCTTGGATTGTTCCATGTTGAATCTCTTCAACACTTTATCAATGTATGTACTCTGGGAGAGTCCAAGCAGCTTTCTAGATCTATCCCTGTAGATCTTTATTCCAAGAATAAAGGCTGCTTCTCCCAGATCTTTCATGGAGAATTTTAATGAAAGCCAAGCTTTCACCGACGTTAGCATGGGAATGTCATTGCCTATAAGCAATACGTCGTCGACATAAAGGACAATAAAAGTAAGTGCTCTCCCACTAACCTTCTTGTATACACAAGGGTCATCTGCGTTTTGCACAAAATCATATTCCTTTATGATCTCATCAAAACGCTGATTCCATGACCGTGATGCTTGCTTCAATCCATAAATGGATCGATTTAACTTACAAACCTTGTTTGCAAGTCTAGGTACGATAAAACCGTCAGGCTGTTGCATATAAACATCCTCCAAAAGGTTTCCGTTAAGGAAAGCGGTTTTAACGTCCATCTGCCATATCTCGTAGTCGAAATATGCAGCTATTGCAAGCATTATCCGAATGGATTTAATCATGGCAACGGGTGAGAAGGTTTTGTCATAATCAATACCATATTGTTGACGATACCCCTTCGCTACAAGCCTAGCCTTGTACGTTTGTACGTTGCCATCCATGTCGGTCTTCATCTTGAAGATCCATCTGCATCCAATAGGCTTTACGCCTTCTGGTGCATCAACCAGTGTCCAAACTTGGTTGGCGTACATGGAATCCATCTCGGACTTCATGGCCTCTTGCCATAAAGCGGAATCGATATTTTGTATCGCTTCCTCATACGTAGCCGGCTCATTATCCTCAATAAGATTAATATCTATATGAGGTGAGATCAGGAACCCATACCTCTCAGGTACTGTTCTGACTCTCTCCGACCTACGCGGTCCTTGTGTATGTGAAGTTTGTGGTACAGACTCATCCCGGACGGTCTGTTCTTGTTCCGTCGTTGATTCATTGCCAGGAACAGTATCACTACGATCTTCATCGAGTTCTACTTTCCTCCCACTTACCACTGCATTTATAAAATCCTTCTCAAGGAAAAATGTTTGTAGAGCAACAAATACTTTGTTCTCTTGTGGGTGATAGAAGTAATATCCTTTGGTTTCCCTAGGATATCCAACGAAAAGGCATTTATCAGATTTGGGTTCAAGTTTGGTACCTTCCAAACGTTTAACATATGCCCAGCATCCCCAAATCTTCAGGAAAAAGAAACCTGGTTTCCTTCCT